>JAGSMR010000088.1:805000-977500 GCA_029286605.1 Sericinus montela | reverse complement strand
ACATTTTACCTCAGCCAAGAATTTGGTTAAACCGACATCTGCTTTCATTGAGCAGCTTAATATGACAAGTTATTTGGAATCTGTTCCAAGTACTTTAAATTAAATAATAAGACAACAGAGGAAATCTCTTGCAATAATAACATTTATCAAAAAAAATTTAAAGAGAATAGTATAATTTTACAAAATAGTTTATCTAATAAAAGTTGTATTAACCTGGCGCATCAAAATATTCAAGGATTTTTAGGTAAAGATTTAGAAATTGAATTGTTTTTAAAAAACATTGGTTAAACATTGGTTAAAAAATGATAACTTTGTGTTTAACTTCAGTAGGTACCAGGTTGTTAGTTCTTTCAATACAGAAAAGCTTTACGTGGTGGCTCTTTAATACTATTGAGTAAGTCCTTGTCATTTAAGGAACGTAAAGACATTGTGAGCCTCTCTGTTGAGAGAACTATAGAAATGGCTTGCGTTGAGCTTGAGCATCTCATTGTTGTTGTCGTATACCGACCGCCCTGCGCCTTATATGAGTGTTTTGAAAGAATTATGGAAGAAGCTTTACTTAAACTTCATAAATAGAATAAATCGGCAGTCATATGCGGAGACTATAATATTAATCTCCTGGAAGCTTCTGTTACTATTAGATTTCTCTCATTGTTAGAGTCGTTCAATCTTGTGATCTTGTTTTATGAGCCAACAAGAATAACAGAGTCAAGTGCGACGTGCATAGACAATATTTTTAACAGATGTCAAACTATTGTACAGATTAATAATTCATAAGTTAAGTTCAGACCACTCTGGTCAATTTGTTAGTCTGTCTCACGACCGACAAACCACACGTATTAGGAAAGCTGTGTTTGTTCCGATAAATTTATATCGCAAAGAGAAATTTAGAAGTAATTTAATAAAAAAAAAACTTCCAGTGTTGCCTTACCATGACAATACTAACGCCTTGTATAGTTCATTATTTAATTTCTTAAAAATTTAATTTAATGCCGTTTTTACTTCTAAAAATTCTCTTTGAATAGTCGAAAGACTTTTAATGATTGGGCAACAGTCGGAATTCACCGAAGTAGGCGAAGATTGTATGAACTTTACAGCGAAAGGTCATACAATCATTGCGAGACTTTTAAGGATTATGTTAGAAACTATTAAAAAAATTTTAAAAAAGGCTGTTTTGCAGCCAAGTCATTACACTTAAGCAATAAAATTAAAAATGCTTCTAATGACTTGGAAAATGACTTGGAATATTATTAATAGTGAAACGGGGAAGAATATGTCACGAAGTTCTGACTACCAACTTAATATTGACAATAAAGTTATAAATACTAATCATGAGGTAGCTAAAGCTTTTGAGAATTTTTTTAGTGAAATTCTAATTCTAATATTGACTACACAGTCGTTGAATTCTTCTTCTGTTGTTGCCGAGATGTTACTGAAGGAAAATGTAAGAGCTTGCACCACAACCTTTAAGTTTGAGGTTGTTAGTTCTAAAGATATTGTGAGAATGTTTAACACTATTGAATGTAAGAAAACGGCGGATCTACGGGGAATGTCCGTTGAAGTAATTGCTTCTGTAATAGATTTGATTGCACCTCATTTGTCCATAATATTTAATAGTAGTATAGAGTCTGGTGTATTTCCTGATCTCATGAAGCAAAGTAAAGTAATACCTTTATTTAAATCTGGTAGTACTTCGGACCCCACTAACTTTAGACTTATTTCGGTACTACCAACACTTAGTAAAATTTTTGAAAAAATTATTCTTACTCAACTATTAAGATATTTTAATTTAAACAAACTATTACATTGCAATCAGTTTGGTTTTACAAGGGGTCGCTCAACAACCGATGCTGGTGTTGAACTAAATAAGCATATATGTGAGGCTTGGGAGAGATCACAGGATGCTTTGGGTGTCTTTTGTGATCTCTCTAAGGCTTTTGATTGCGTTCATCATGGAACACTTGTCAGGAAATTACACCATTACGGTATCAGAGATACGGCTCTTGACCTAATTAAGTCTTATTGATCTAATAGAATTCAGAGAGTGGCAATCAATGGTGCGTATTCCTCGGTAGCTATGGGCGCACCGCAGCGCTCGATTCTCGGTCAATTTCTTTTACTCATTTATATTAATGATTAACCTTCCTTACTAGGGAATAAACACGATATAGTATTATTTGCTGATGATACCTCTATAATATTTAAAATCAAAATATTGTTAAAACTGACGAGGTAAATGATGCTATGTCAAAAATAGTCCATTGGTTCAATGCTAATAATTTACATTTAAATAGCAATAAGACTTAATGTATAAAATTTTCAACACCTAATGTTAAACAGTTGGGTGATACCAATGTACTAATAAATGAGGGAGGGTTGAGCTTTGTGGATACAGCTGTTTTTCTGGAAATAATACTTGATGCGAGGCTTCAATGGGGCCCCCATATATGCCAACTTACGAGTAGGTTAAGCTCTGCAGCATATGCTGTAAGAAAAATAAGGTTCTTAATTGATGTACAAACGGCTAGACTTGTTTATTTTAGTTACTTCCATAGCATAATGTCATATGGTACTCTGCTATGGGGTCATGCAGCTGACGTAGAAACAGTATTTGTTTTACAAAAGAGTGCCATACGAGCTGTATATTGTCTAAATTCCCGAGCAACTCATAGAGAGAAATTTAAAGAAATTAATATTTTCACACTGGCCTCTCAATACATATATGAAAATTTAATGTATGTGCATAAAAATATTAATACTTTTAGCAAAACTTCTGATGTACATAATGTAAATACTAGGAACAAACACAAGCTTGTAACACCGGTTACTAGGCTCCATAGAGTAAATAACTCGTTCCTGGGGCAGTGTATATGCTTCTACAACAAAGTCCCGGTAAATGTGCAAAGCCTGTCTATTAACAGGTTTAAGAAATTTATTAAAAAAAAGCTTTACAGGAAGGGTTATTATAATATAAATGAATATATTAATGACAGTAACCCCTGGGAATGAGGTGATCGCTCCCAAGCTATTGCTAGAAAATATCACATTATATTTGTATAATGCATTATATTGTTAAAAATATTGACCAAAAGAGGATACCTACGGAGTTTCTTTCGCATGTTTCTTCTCCGTTAGAGGAACCTCATTACGAAACGGTGGTAGATTGAAAATGACGATCACGATATGATCGAATAAACGAATGTATGTTCTTATGTCGATGAATAAATGATTTGATTTGTGATTTGGAATCGGAAACAAAAACACAAATCAGACCCGAGATGATTAAGAAACAATGGTTTTCTACATTGACTCTTCTCATCGACTGATTGACCGGGAATCGAACCCGGGACCTAAGTGGTGGCGACACCGTGAGAACCGGTGAGAACGCCACTCGTCCACGGAAGTAGTCATATTGACTAAAAATAATGTATGACAACAAAAATATGAAACTCACAACGCGAATTGTTCTTTCCGGTGCGCTCGTCGTCTTCCTCCTCGTCGTCATCCATATTGCCGTCCTTGTCGCTCGCGATTAGCGATATCATGGTGATGGTCTTGCCCAGCCCCATGTCGTCCGCTGCGAGTTGAAAATATTATTATTACACATTACACTGTCTCTAATTCAGTGTATCGGCACTCGAACAGTAATCCGCCACTCACAGTATTCCTCATAAAGCCTAGAAAGTATACCTGCCCTTATCAAGAATGCTACCAGTCACTCACTATGCCTGCACTCATTTAATATATATAGCCACTCACCCTATATGACTGCATTTATATAGTATGCCGCCATGCGCTAATTATGCCTGCACTCATCTAATATGCCGCCACTCGCCCAGTATGCCTGCACTCATCTAGTATGCTACCAGTCACTCACTATGCCTGCACTCATTTAATATATAGCCATTCACCCGTATGACTGCATTTATATAGTATGCCGTCATGCGCTAATTATGTCTGCACACATCTAGTATGCCGCCATGCGCTAATTATGTCTGCACACATCTAGTATGCCGCCGCACGCTCAGTATGTCTGCACACATCTAGTATGCCGCCATGCGCTAATTATGCCTCCACTCATTCAATATGCCGCCACACGCGCAGTATGCCTGAAGTCATCTAGTATGCCGCCACACGCTCAGTACGCCTAAAGTCATCTGGTATGCCGCCACACGCTCAGTACGCCTAAACTCATCTAGTATGCCGCCGCACGCTCAGTATGTCTGCACTCATCTAGTATGCCGCCATGCGCTAATTATGTCTGCACACATCTAGTATGCCGCCATGCGCTAATTATGCCTGCACTCATCTAGTATGCCGCCACACGCGCAGTATGCCTGAAGTCATCTAGTATGCCGCCACACGCGCAGTATGCCTGAAGTCATCTAGTATGCCGCCACACGCGCAGTATGCCTGAAGTCATCTAGTATGCCGCCGCACGCTCAGTATGTCTGCACACATCTAGTATGCCGCCATGCGCTAATTATGCCTGCACTCATCTAGTATGCCGCCGCACGCTCAGTATGTCTGCACACATCTAGTATGCCGCCACGCTCAGTACGCCTAAACTCATCTAGCATGCCGCCGCACGCTCAGTATGTCTGCACTCATCTAGTATGCCGCCATGCGCTAATTATGCCTGCACTCATCTAGTATGCCGCCACACGCGCAGTATGCCTGAAGTCATCTAGTATGCTACCAGTCACCACTATGCCTGCACTCATCTAGTATGCCGCCACACGCGCAGTATGCCTGAAGTCATCTAGTATGCCGCCACACGCTCAGTACGCCTAAACTCATCTAGTATGCTACCAGTCACTCACTATGCCTGCACTCATTTAATATATATAGCCACTCACCCTATATGACTGCATTTATATAGTATGCCGCCATGCGCTAATTATGCCTGCACTCATCTAATATGCCGCCACTCGCCCAGTATGCCTGCACTCATCTAGTATGCTACCAGTCACTCACTATGCCTGCACTCATTTAATATATAGCCATTCACCCGTATGACTGCATTTATATAGTATGCCGTCATGCGCTAATTATGTCTGCACACATCTAGTATGCCGCCATGCGCTAATTATGTCTGCACACATCTAGTATGCCGCCACACGCTCAGTATGTTTGCACACATGCAATATGCCGCCACGCGCTATATGCCTCCACTCATTCAATATGCCGCCACACGCGCAGTATGCCTGAAGTCATCTAGTATGCCGCCACACGCTCAGTACGCCTAAAGTCATCTGGTATGCCGCCACACGCTCAGTACGCCTAAACTCATCTAGTATGCCGCCGCACGCTCAGTATGTCTGCACACACAGTATGCGTCGCATGCCCGCACTGACCCAGCACGCCGCCGCACGGGCGCTGCGTCTCGCGCCAGCGCAGCCAGGCCAGCGCGTGCAGCTGGTGCGGCAGCAGCGCCGAGCGCACGGCGGCCGGCGCCGGCGCCCGCGCGCCTTCCGCCGGCCGCGAGCCCAGCGACTCGTGCAGGTCGCGCAGCCGCTGCAGCATCAGGCTGCGCTCCGCCACGTGCGTGGACATCGCTGCGGGGCACGCGGCTAGCGTTACTCTGGGACCAGTCGCGACAGCCGAGTGGTTGGGTGATATGGAATTCGTGCCGTGAGACTCGAGTTCGACTACCAGGAGGCAGACTCGTACCAATGCGTTTTTGAAAAGTTATAATATTTTTAAGGAAGAAATTGTCTAGACCTGTAGCTACCAATGAATTGAAAAATGCATGAATATATAATGTACAATAAAAACAATAAAACGTCATTATCACACGTCATTCATAAGAGCCGGTGTCCGTCCAGTTATACAGAATGTTGCCTCTTATGTCTTGGAACAGGAGCAGAGTCTTGACTTTGTTCTGTTTTTCTTCATTTTTTAAAAATACATAGGTAGATAGGGATAATATCACGTACAATGCTACATAAGTAAGTAGCACATGTGTTATGGAATCAGAAACAACGAAAGTACCACAAACATTCAGATCGGAGTAAATGTAAAAAAAATATTTTCTACATTTACTCTCCCGGGAATTGAACCCGGGACCTCACAGCTAGCTACACTACGAGTGGTGTATACGCCACTCGACTATTGAGGTCGAAAAATTATTCTAATTAATAGAATTTCTTTAAAAGAAGTAGAAGTAGAAGTATAGTACCTTGGGTACCTGTTAAGTATACAAATGGATAAATTTTTATTTATATATTGATTTATCGTATATTGATGGATATTTCAATATTTATCCCAAACAACTTTTACTTTTCTCCTTCAACCAGAGTTAGTCAACTCTACCAGACGGTAGAGAATGTCACAAGGCATTAATTCCGCTCATTGGAACCCTTAGTTTATAAGAGGTAGAGAATAAAGAATAAAGAAACAGTTAAGTGACAACATACCCTGTTTGCCAAACATTTTGGGTTGTACGGCATTGCTGGCCTTCTGAATGTCATCCCAGGAAACCACTTTTTCCACTTCATTCTTAAAGCCATCCTTAGCGATGTCTTCCGCAGTCGGATTGTCTGCGTGAATAAATGTAAAATTATACACTACGAAAGAACAACGTGAAAAATAGCAATCCACATATTAAAGAACCTCTCAGTGTATTATTTAGATATTACCCTCTTTGTAAAAGTCAGGTTCAAAAGCTTATATTACTGCTAAAAATAAGAAGAGGGGTAATAAAATTTTTTAAAAAAATAATACGTACATAATTAATTATAAGTAATATAAACATTTTAAATTAGTATCTTTTTATTTATGAAACAATAATAAAATAAAGAATATTATATCTCTAATTATGTATTGTAAACATATGAATAGTATTCAAAAGGACGGTCATTAAAAACAACATTCATTATTACACTACTTTTTCTCACATATACTTCTTTATATTGTTTTCTACCTGTGGCGCACTAAACTAAAGCCTTAAAAATATCATGGCGCGATACGCATCTTAAAATACCAAACTTTTCTTTTTCTTTTCTTTTCCAAACGTTTCTGGTGCAGAAGCAATTATCCGGCAATATTTTATATTGCAAATTCTTTTCTTTTTCACTGGAGAGAACACAGCTTCATAGGTCTCTCTGGGTTTACAAAACTTACAAAGAATACTGCCACTCCCTTTCTTCCCGTGGGTGTCGTAAGAGGCGACTAAGGGAAACCGCCTTGAATATCGTTATGGCAACCGATAGATGGCGGTATAACCATCTCTAAAAATATCAGATCAAAATAATAAGACCCGAAGATGGGCACTAGCGTCTTAGGAGCGAGGTGTCTGATACTGCGATCGCCAATCCGCTTGCCAAGCGTGGCGATAACGGCAAATCCTCCCTATAGGAGAGGCCTATCTCCTGCAGTGGATTTTAATAGGCCATTATATATGTATGAATGTATATGTGTATGTATGAATATAAGTGAACGTTATAACTTAGGTAACTGATACATAGGTGAAGCTCAGCGCGCTGAAGTGGCAATGGGCCGGTCTCTTAGCCCAATGAACTGATAACCGTTGGTGGAAAAAGGTCCTCGAGTGCCAACCTCGTATAAGCAAACGCAGTGTAGCACCGCCCCTACGAGATACATAATGATGACCTGTCAAATATGAGCTGAGGACCGTTCTCTGTGACGAATTCTATGGCAAGCCTATGTGGCCTCTTGATAGGCTGTAAAGAAGATGTATGGCAGTGACAAAATTACAAATAGATCCTGGTGAAACCAAAACACGGACCAGGCTCGACCACCATGCTGGCCACCTTGTCCCCCTGCCGCCTCACTTCCTGCTCGAGGGCCGACAGCCGCTCTATCAGCTTCACACCCTTATCCGGCAAAGTGTCCACGTCCATGTTTTCCAGGAGGTGCTGCAATCATATGGCACAGGTTCGGAAATTCCGGGGTACTCGGGGGTCTAGTCATAATTTGTATTTTGCACCCACATCTCACCGAGACTTACTTAGGGCCACGCGACAGGTGGGATCCTGTCTCCGTCTTAATGTACAATATATTTGTATATTTACATAGATAAATATTTATAAATGTATAAAACAGCCGTGACAGGAGTACAAACATTCATATACATTACACAAATGTTTGTTCCTTAGCGGGATTCGAACTTCAAACCACCTTCAAAGTGACCCGGTCACTACCAATCACTCTCGGCTTTATTAGTCTTCCTTCTCAAAATAGAACTCATATCTCGTATAGAGGTCTAGTCTAGACATTTAAGTCACTTTGACCCACCTTTCACCGAAGATTTTTCGGATTTTTTTGATTTTACGGGACAACGTGACAGGTGGTGAGCTCGTCGCCGTCAATGTCCAAGCCAACGACAAATTCGTACAAAGTTTTTGAAAAACCCATTGGTACGAGCCTGCCATCTGGGGATCGAACTCGAGTCTATTGACTCGAAATTCCGACCACCCAAACACTCGTCTATCGCGACTTTTTAATACCAGTAAGTCCCTAAAAATCTAGACCACTGTCTACCCCAATTTTGGGATTAGCGTGAAGATATTGTTATAGTGTTTTTATAAATAGATAAAACATACATACATAGATAAGAACAACATCACATACATTGATGTAATCCCAAATTAAGCGCTTAATCACTTCTGTTATGTGTGTGTGTTATCAGAAACAATGAAGGTACCTCAAACACCCAGACCCCAGGAAATGTAGTAAGTGTTTTCTACATTGACCGGGAATCGAATAAAATATAAGTAATTTAGTTAAGCCAACGTTAAGAAGTCACGACAGCCGAGTGGTTGGGTGGTCGGAATTTCGAGTCGAGAGACCAGAGTTCAATGCCCAGTTGGCAGGCTCGTACCAATGGGTTTTTCAAAAACTTATGTACAAATTATATAGTTGGCTTGGACATAAAGACGGCGACGGGCTCACCACCAGGCACGTTGTCCCTAAAATATCTTCGGTGGAAGGTGGATCGAAGGGACTTGATTGTCTAGACTAGACATCTGTCTACCACTGTATTGGGAATTGCGATGCAATTGGGAAGACATTTATTTATTTATTTCAGTTAAGGAATTATCTGTTTCTAGCTACCCTGATGTTGTGCAGGTCTTCCTGCAGCCCCTGCAGCTTGCTCAGCTCGTTCTCCCGCACCTGCTTCTTCACGTACACCACCCGGTTCGGGTGGCTGGGCGGCAGCAGGTACTGCTTGATGTTGCTGTCTACCTTCTGCGTCTTAGTAGACGTCTCTTCCTTATTGATAGAAGACTTTTTCACTTGAGGCGATTTTTTTTCTTCTTTTATCTGAAAATTATATAAAATCTTAGTTTTTTTTTATAGTAAAGGTGAGACAAACGAGCAGGTGGCTCACGAGATGGTAAGTGATCACCGCCGCCCATGAACACCCGCAATACCAGAGGCATAGCAGATACGTTGCCCGCCTTAGTGTGCCCTTTCCCCCCAGAATTGGGAGAGGGGAGTGTGTGGGCCTCCGGTTACCTGCACTCACCAGACGAAACGCAGAAGTTTGTTAGATTTCTACTTCACGCCGGTATTCTGTGAGGTCTTGGTACTTCTCCGGTCGAGCCGGCCCAATCATTCAACAACAAAAGCTGATGCGTGGCTCTACCACTGTTGAAAGTGTGCATAATAAGTCACGATAGCCGAGTGGTTGGGTGATCGGATTTCGATTCAAGAGACCCGAGTTCGTTAGTCAGACGGGAGGATCGTACCAATGACTTTTCCAAAACTTACGTACGATTTATGTCGTTGCATTGATCATACAGGCGACCAGACCCGCCAGTCACGTTGTCCCAAAAAATGTTTACGATGAATCGGATTCGGTGGATGAAAGGATATAATTGTCTGGACCTCTGTCTTGTGAAGAAAATATATAGCGCGAAAGTTAACATTAAAAGGGGTCGAGGTAGACCGTGACTAACTTTCGAAGACCATGTGAGAAAAATTGCTCGAAGAGGGGAGGGTCAAGAGTACTCGGATACCTAGACGTGCATGTATGAAGAAGATGATGAATCTGAAAGAAGCGAAAGAGGTATGTAGGGATCGTGACACTTGGCGATCTGTTCTGTCTGGCTACCCCGTCAGGGATTGTGCGTGAAGATAAGTAAGACCTCTGTCTGCCTCATTATTAGGAATGGCGTAAAGATTTACAATTTAACCGACAGGGGAATATGAATCGAAAGGTCGAAAGATTGAATTCTTTTTAGTGGAATATTTTAATACATTTCAGATCAACCTTAAGGCAAACATTTGTAAGACATACATTAATGTTTATCATTAATAAGTTTAACAAATTGTGTAATCTTTATTGGCCTTACTGTTAACAAAATAAACAATTGTAAATACTTAGTGATACGCTGTATGATTACCTAAATAAACAAAATAAAAATAAAATAAAAAAAAATAGATAAATATTGATAAATACATATAAACAACCTAGAATCGAGTACAAAGATTCATATTTTCACACAAACGTTTGCCCCCTAACGGAATTCGAACACGCAACACTTTGCTCGGAAGCTTGGTCGCTACCGTCTTTAGAGTAGCTTTTAATAATAAAATGCAGAGCACCAAAGCATGATTCTGCACAACGTATTTTGATTTGCAGTATTAGGGGTCAGATAACAATGGAGGCTTTTTAACCGAGTTCAAAAGGAGGAGGTTCTGAACGCGGTTGTATGTTCTTTTTTCTTTTTTCACAACGGTAAGTAGTAGTCATGTAGAAGAGTATGCAGCGCTTATAAGAATATTTCATGATCGTAAGTAACAAGTTTAGCTAAGGAAGTTATTTTGTTAATTCGATTTATATCGTTGGCTCGGAGATAAAGACGGCGGCGACAGGTTCACCACCTGCCACGTTGCCCCATAAAAATTTATTCGGATAAAGATAGGTCGAAAGGACTTAATTGTCTGAACCTCTGTCTACTCTTGTATCGGGAATAGCGTGAACATATTTTTTATTAAGTTAATTTGTGTTCTTTTTAAAACATATGTTATTAATACGGGAAACGAAATGATCCCGCGCGAATTATGGATGTCACTTTTGGACAAAATCTAGAAACATTCCGATAAAAAAAGTTAAAATCACTTCATTTAACACACTATCTCACCGTTACCGTGAAATATTACGAAATCACTTACATACACGTAAGTCACGTACCTTTTTAGACATGACGACGGTACACTTTATACACCTTTAAAAACAAAATAAACACGTCAACAACTTCTGTGCGTAACTGTACAATCGTAATTTGAAAAATATAAATATTGATAAATACATATAAACAACCTAGAATCGAGTACAAAGATTCATATTTTCACACAAACGTTTGCCCCTAACGGAATTCGAACACGCAACACTTTGCTCGGAAGCTTGGTCGCTACCGTCTTTAGAGTAGCTTTTAATAATAAAATGCAGAGCACCAAAGCATGATTCTGCACAACGTATTTTGATTTGCAGTATTAGGGGTCAGATAACAATGGAGGCTTTTTAACCGAGTTCAAAAGGAGGAGGTTCTGAACGCGGTTGTATGTTCTTTTTTCTTTTTTCACAACGGTAAGTAGTAGTCATGTAGAAGAGTATGCAGCGCTTATAAGAATATTTCATGATCGTAAGTAACAAGTTTAGCTAAGGAAGTTATTTTGTTAATTCGATTTATATCGTTGGCTTGGACATAAAGACGGTGACGGGCTCACCACCTGTCACGTCATCCCGAAAATATATTCGGTGTAAGGTGTGTCAAGGGACTTAATTGTCTGAACCTCTGTCTACTCTTGTATCGGGAATAGCGTGAACATATTTTTTATTAAGTTAATTTGTGTTCTTTTTAAAACATATGTTATTAATACGGGAAACGAAATGATCCCGCGCGAATTATGGATGTCACTTTTGGACAAAATCTAGAAACATTCCGATAAAAAAAGTTAAAATCACTTCATTTAACACACTATCTCACCGTTACCGTGAAATATTACGAAATCACTTACATACACGTAAGTCACGTACCTTTTTAGACATGACGACGGTACACTTTATACACCTTTAAAAACAAAATAAACACGTCAACAACTTCTGTGCGTAACTGTACAATCGTAATTTGAAAAATATAAACAAATAATATAATAAAATAAAATAAAATAATCGAATTAAATCAAACAAATTAAAAACATGTCAGTCTACTTGTGTCCAGCACATTCAACTAAAAAATTTCGAAACGTTTGTACCGGTGCTTGTTTTTCGGAGTACCCACAAACCTTGTTTATAATACATAAACGCGAAGGCCGGTTGGGAACTAGCCGAAGAATTCAAAATTCTCGTAACAAAATATTACATTACAAAAGAGTCACGGTAGCTGAGTGGTTGGATGGTCGGATTTCGGTTCAGAGACCCGAGTTCGTCCCCAGGTGCCAGGCTCGTACCAATAGGTTTTTTCAAAAACTTATGAACGAATTATATCGTTGGCTTGGACATAAAGACGGTGACGGGCTCACCACCTGTCACGTCATCCGGAAAATATATTCGGTGTAAGGTGTGTCAAGGGATTTAATTGTCTAGACCAGACCTCTGTCTACTACAATTGGCAATTGCGTGAAGATATTTATTTTATTTTATTTTTTATGAAATATAACAAATAGCTAGGTGACGGGGGTAGACAGAGATCTAGACAATATATCTTTTCGACCCACATTCTAAATCTTCGAATAAATGGCGCCCATCGAGTATCGAGTTATTTACAAAAAAAAATCTTCACGCCATTCCCAATACAGGGGTAGACAGAAGTCTAGACAATTAAGTCCTTTCGACACACCTTCCGGAGAAGACATTTTTTTGGGACAACACGACAGATGCTGGGCTCGTCACTGTCTTTATGTCCAAGTTAGCGTTACAAATAGTACGTAATTTTTTAAAAAAAAAAAAACCCTTTGGTACGAGCCTGCCACTTAGGGATCGAACTGACTGGAATTCCAATTACCCAACCACTCGGCTATCGTGACTTCGCTTAGTGGGAAACAAATTAATATGTTTTTTTATATCTTCACGCAATTTTGCAACAATGGAGTAGGCATAAGTCTAGACAATAAAGTCCTTTCGCAACACTTACGGTTTTAAGTGTCATGAGTGGTTGGGTGATAGGAATTCCAAGTCAACAGATTATAATTCGATCGCCTGACGGTTAGGCTTGAACCAATCGTTTTTTTTTTTTTAAAGTGAAATCTTTTAGCGCGGTATGTATATTTTTAGATGAGTTTAATTCTCCATTAGACGGTCACGCAATGACCGTCTAATGAAGTATTAAACGTGTGAGCACTCGTTGAGACATAAGGTTTTTGTGGAATTAAGTGGCAATAATTTGCAGGATATGTTATGTGTAGGTTATAGGCTAGAAAATTCGTTACATAAAGATCAGTAGTAGTTTATATTTAATCTATAATCTGCAATTATTGACGACCTCCGTGGACTAGTGGCGTAAACACCGGTTTCAAGCTGTCGCCAACCCGTCGTCCCGGGTTCGATTCCCGGACGTGTCAATGTATTAAAACCACTTTTTATAATTTTCTCGGATCTGGGTGTTTGTGGTGATACCTCAAGTGCTTTAGCTTCTTACATTGGGATCTGAGCAATGTATGTGATGCTGTTCCTATCTATATATACGTATATGTATATGGTATTAGTAATTAACATATTTTTAATATTATTGAAATTTCGTTACATTTAGTTAAGCAAAATATTCCTTATGTATAGGTAAAAATTCGTTAAATCGAGGAATTCGTTATACAGAGGCTCGTTATATTAAGTTTACTATGTATATACAACATGTCCCGAGTACATTTACATACGTCACACAAACTCGGCTTTAGCTGATAATTATGAGTTAGGTGAACTTAGGCTAGGCTGTAGTCACGATAGCAGTGGTTGGGGTGGGTCAAATTTAGTCAACCCCGAGTTCGATCCCCAAGAGGTAGGCTCCTACCAATGAGTTTCTTATAAGACTAATTTACGATTTATATCGTTGTCTTGGTCATAGAGATGACGACGGGCTCACCATTATGTTGTCGCAAAAAACTTAAAAAAAATATCTTCACGCAATTCCCAATACAGGGGTAGACAGAGGTCAAGTCTAGACAATTAAGTCCCTTTGATCCACCTTCCACCGAAGATATTTTCGGGACAACGTGACAGGTGGTGAGCCGGTCGCCGTCTTTTATGTCCAAGCCAACGATGAAATTCGTACATAAAACTTATGTAAACTTGAAACTACTTTGAAAAACTCATTGGTACTGCCACCTGGGAATCGAACTCGGGTCTCACGACTCGCAATTCCGACCACCCAACAACTCGGCTATTGTGGCGCAAAGAATGTCTTCGAAAAAAACATTTTTCTTGGTTCTTTCGTGGGTCGAAAGGTCTTAAATTTCTAGACCTCTTTTTACCCCAGTATTAGGAATGGCGTGTATTAATAAAGTACTAGGCCACTAAAGATATGTATAATTTATATATAATCTGTCACGTTGCCCCAAAATAAGTTGCAATACAATGAGGGTGGATATAACTAAATTGTCAAGAACTCAAGTAACTCCTGTATAGGGAAATGCGTGAAGATGCAGCAGCAAAATATACAATACAATATAAAAAGCAGACTCACGTCATCGTCGTCGTCGCTGCTCAGCGCTATGATCTCCGGGTTCGAATCTATAATGGTCACGTCATCATCTATTACATTCTCCTTATAAGTCCTGGTGTCTTTCGTCACTTCATTTAGAACTCTGTTCCTAAGACCACTGCGTTTACTTTCTTTTGTGTCATAATCGCTGTTGGAGACGTTCTGCGTTAGGTCACAAATTTCAATGTCACTGTCCACTTTGTCACTGTCATTTTCACTGTCAATTTTCAATGATACGTTGTCGGCGATGTCTTTTGGCGGACTGGTGAATGGTGAACAGGTTATTCTAGAAGCGTCGTTCACATAATCACCATTCGCTTCATTATCTTCATTCGCTGAGACGCTGACGTCTGGCGGATCTGGCAAGCTGTTGGCAGAGTTGGGGCGCGTAGACGTGTTCTAAAAATACAATATGCAGTCAAGCAACAGGATAAAGACATGGAATCTTATGCAGAGACACAAAGATGGAAACAGAGAGACATGGAATCTTATGAGATTAATCATACGGAATTGGCAGAAGTTAATTAATCTCAATAATTACTTATTACTTGTGCAAGTCTATGGCAGAACATAAATGTTGTATGCGTGGGTCCCCGGCACCTATATTTTGTACTAATAAAGAATGTTAAGCCAAAATGTTAAATAGATACATAAATACATTATAGATAAGGACAACATCTCATACATTTCTCCGATCTCAATGTAAGATGCTAAAGCATTTGAGGTATGGGAATCAACGAAGGCAACACAAACACCCAGACCAGAGAAAAAGTATAAAAAGTGGTTTTTCTACATTGGCCCGACGGGGAATTGAACCCGTGACCTCGAGATGACGACACATTGACGACCGGTGTTTACGCCACCCGACCACAGAGGTCGTCTAATAGATAGATTTTTTTTTTATGAAAAGGGAGGCAAACGAGCAGGTGTCTCACGTGATGGTAAGTGATTACCGCCGCCCATGAACACCCCCAATACCGGAGGCTTAGCAGATGCGTTAGATAACCCCGAATTGGTGGAGGGTGGGGGGTGTGGGCCACCGGTTACCTGCACTCACCAGACGAAACGCGGACGTTTATTAAACTTTTACTTCACGCCGGTACTCTGTGAGGTCGTGGTACTTCCCCGGTCGAGCCAGCCCATTCATGCAACAACAAAAGCTGATGTGTGGCTCTACCACTGTTACATAATAATAAACATGCTTACATAATAATAAACATGCTTACATCTTCCACATTCGATTCTCTAGCGGTATTGCGCAAGGAGACACTGACATCTGGCAAATCTGCCAAGCTGTTGGCTGAGTTGGGCCGCGTAGACGAGTTCTAAAAAAATATAATAGATGTATAATAGAATAATGTAGCCATTGAATCTATACATATAAATAAAATTGTAGTGTCTCTTTGTAATATTGAAATAACCGTTTCTCTACATGAATATGAATATATACAGTACATATATCAAAATAACATTTTTGTGAAACCAGTGAAAGTGCCGTTAATATCGGTCCAGCCGTTTCAGATATTAGCCGGAACAAACAGACAGACACAGACAAAAAAATTGTATGTGTATGTACCATATATATTCATGTACTAATAAAACGTTATTTCAATATTACAAACAGAAGATGTTAATGATAGAATTTAAAAGTTCTGAAATATTAAGAATATAAACATTTATAGTACCAAAACCACCAAAGTACACTAATCAAAATGTCTAATAAAAGTGGAACATAGAAAATCATTGCTTTTAAAGGTGCAGCTTTAACGGCAATAATTTTGCTGCATCAAATGAGGTGTATGGGTTCTGCCATACAAACCATAAAACTATCTCCGAGTGGTAAATTATCGAAGACAAAATAACACTAAATTTGTAAGAGGCTAGTAATTATTACTTACATCATCTGACTGTATAAAGTCTGAATCATCACTAGGGGTTTCCTTCGGAACATAACCCATTATACTCATCCGTGTAGCCCTCGACATCACCATCTTATCCTCATCAAACCTGTCATCATCTTCTTCACTATTTTCTGCCGAATCTGATTGAGATTCTTCACAAGTTTCATTTGAGATTCGACCACTTTCATTTCCAACTTTGTTATTTTCACTGTCTAAACTTTCTGATCTTTCAGAATGTTTTATCAAGTCTTTGCTTACGTCAGTCTTTTCTCTGTTAACTACAACTTGTTCAATATTAGATTTGTCATTACCATTATTACTGCTAAGACTTGTATCATCATTATCACTGACATCGTCATCACTAACATTATCACTACCACTTGGTTCAGTTTCACTACAACTATCATTTGCTTTTTCAATGTCTTTTAGACTCTTACGCATTGTTAAATCTTTCATCTTGGCTGGTGTATCTTTCAAACAAGCATGTTTACTATTTTTATTATGTTCAATGATTATAGAATTTTCGGTGTCAGAGTCTAATATCATCATTCGTTTTCTTGTCTTCTTACCAATGAAAGATTCCGATGATCTAGGTGTTTTAGTGATTGGACATTGCCGAGGCACAATTTCTGGTGACATTTCTGGTTGAAAAATTTGATTTTATGTAGTAGCAAAAAGATAACATTGGACAAAAAGAGATTATTATTTTATAATGACATATGATTAGAACACCTCTTTGTTCAAGTAGCACACACATATGTAATAAGATTTTTAAATAACCAATGAAATAATATTTAGAGCCGTTATATTCATGCTTTTACTTATACCGTTTGGACAATATTTTATATTAAGATAGTATTTTACATTCCAAGTTCATCAAGATATCTGTCATCTTTGACTAAAAATATTTGTATACAAGAACAAAAATAAATTCTTCAGTAAAAATTTACTGAAGTGTCACTCAGGTTCACTCAAACTTACCTTCATCAGAAGAGCTAAGAACTACTTTGTTAGAAGTGTCAGACTGCCTTCTTATACTGCCCCTTTTACTTGAATCTAAAACATATGTAATATTATAACATAGTGTTACAGAACAATGGCAATGCCAGACAAAGATGATACATTTATTGGTAGGTTTGCAAAGACCCTGTTCTTTTCAGCAGTTGGACTTTACTCTGCTTGACAAATAGAAGAGGTAGAACTGATACCCTTGCATTAATATCAACTTCTCAATTATTGTTACTACCAAGTGATTTCAGCATATCAGTATTTTCATTATTCTCTAAAATAGGTGTTATTTATTTTCAAGGAAGTGGTGTTGATAATTCTATATTACATTATATAAATATCAATTAACTAGACCAATTCATTTATCTAACTATTGCACAAAATTTTCATTTTTCATTAGCTGTTTAAATAATAATGCTCTTACATTTTTCTATTAAGAATGCAATTTGTATTTTTCATATAAAATTCAACTGTTATAATACATACAATTAATGTCACTGATTAAACCTACTGAAATCCTCTCTACTCCCACTTCTTTCTTCTGTAACAAGTTACAAATAAGAGAATTGATAAAAATTAACAAATTATCCAACTTACCTTCATCACTACTAGATATAACAGTTGGTGCGACAGCACTACTCTTTCTAATAACAGATTTTTGTAAGTATCGTTGATGAGCACCTTCATCATAATCGTCTGTAACATTAGTAAATTCTAAAGGTGTCTATTGTTATTCATGTACATAACTATTAATAGAATAGATTGCTTACCTTCGGAGGGTGATTCTTCAGACTCTGCTACGAATACGGTATGGTTTTTAAACCCAGGTTTGTTTTTAGAAGACAACGATTGATCCTCAACAATACTATTGTCAATTATTTCTGTGTCAGAGTCCTCTTCTACACCAGTAGCGTCACGATATTCAAAGAACGAATTCTCCATTATTTAATTCCTACCTTAAGTTATGAAATATCACTTATAAAGTACAAATTATGTACACTTCATAATACGAAATCTAAAATATTCAAAATCAAAACAATGTTTCAAACTTCAAAGTCGTTGTTTTTAGTGCAAGTGTTGCCCCATGCGAAGTGAGACTTGCTAACATAAAAAATATGTTTCATATACTCATGTGAGGTAGTCTAAGACCTTTTCTCACATAGCATCCTTTGCTACTTAAGTAAACATATTTTTGTAATAGGCTAATCAACAAATTGGTCGGGTAGGTATATTCTAAATATTTTATTTTTATAAGTAGATTATAACAACGTTTGAATCGAATTTTTGACTGATGTTATTGTTGTTTAAAAACAGATTTGCTGTAGGAGACTTATTTGTATTATTTGAAATGATTAAAGACATCCTATAAGCCCGAAACTAATCGGCATCTACAACGATTAAACGTAACTTCTTATTTAGTTAGGTTTACTACTTAATTAAAATTCATTGTAGAAACACTTGTGCACAATTCATATATTTAATTACTCATTAATTTACCGACCGGATTCGCCTTACGGCATCATCAAGGCGTTGACCAATATCCTGATGATGCCGTAAAGCGAAACCACACAAGTGTTTCAACAATGAATTTGATGACCTCCGTGGATGAGTGGCGTAAACACTGGTTTTCAAGGTGTCGCATCTCGAGTTGCGATTCCCGGTCGGGTCAATGTAGAAAAACTATTTTCTCGGGTTTGGATGTTTGTAGTGCCCTTGTTGTTTCCGATTCCCATACCTCAAGTTCTTTAGCATCTTACATTGGGATCGGAGCAATGTATGTATCTATTTTTATCCTATCTATATATGTATTTTATTTTTATTTTTTAATTGCAATTTCACCAAGCGACAACAACCGCAACAATAAATTATATCTACCAATTAATGTAAAAAGAGATTTTGCACGGAGAAGTCTAGTATCGTATTTTATAAAACAAGCCAATTAAACATTATAAAATATTTATATAAAAATCGAGTTATTTATTCGTTATTTCGAGTCAAGAGACCCGAGTTCGATCCCCAGGAGGCAGGCTCGTACCAATGGGTTTTTCAAAAACTTATGTACGAATCATATCGTTGGCTCGGACATAAAAGCGGCGACTGGCTCACAACCTGTCACGTTGTCCCGAAAATATCTTCGGTGGAAGGTTGGTGAAGGGACTTAATTGTTTAGACTATACCTCTGTCTTTCCCTGTTGGAAATTGCGTAAAGATATTTATTTATTATGCCTATTAGTGTCAATAAAATAAGCTGTATAAAACGGCGCCAAATATTTGCAGTAGGGTCATTATCATTTTGTAAGAACTGTACATCGTTACACTGCTCGAATATGAATTGTTTCTATATCTTTTCAATTGTTTCTATTTGCCAATTGATATACATCTGTAGCAACCATCATGGGTGTTGATTTTCAAAAACTGAAATATTTTCTTGTAATTTAAAAAAATCGAGACATTTTTATTTTCTCTATTTTTTCTGGAGGAGTAATGAGCAGGTCCACCCTGTGGTGCATTTTAATCGTTGAATTTTGGGACACGTTGTATAAAATATTTTACATATTATTTATTTTTCTTCTTTTTTACAGCCTATCAAGAGTTTACTGCTGGATAAAGGATATGTATAAGTATAATTTATAAATAAATAAGGATATTGCAAAATTAGTGGTTATAAATCAATGATAGAATTATATCAGTTAGCTATTATGACTATCGATAGCAGAGTGGTTGGGTGGTGTGAATTTCGAGTCAAGAGACCCGAGTTCGATCCCCAGGACGCAGGCTCGTACCAATGGGTTTTTCAAAAACTTATGTACGAATCATATCGTTGGCTCGGACATAAAAACGGCGACGGGCTCACAACCTGTCACGTTGTCCCGAAAATATCTTCGGTGGAAGGTGGGTGAAGGGACTTAATTGTTTAGACTATACCTCTGTCTTTCCCTGTTGGAAATTGCGTAAAGATATTTATTTATTATGCCTATTAGTGTCAATAAAATAAGCTGTATAAAACGGCGCCAAATATTTGCAGTAGGGTCATTATCATTTTGTAAGAACTGTACATCGTTACACTGCTCGAATATGAATTGTTTCTATATCTTTTCAATTGTTTCTATTTGCCAATTGATATACATCTGTAGCAACCATCATGGGTGTTGATTTTCAAAAACTGAAATATTTTCTTGTAATTTAAAAAAATCGAGACATTTTTATTTTCTCTATTTTTTCTGGAGGAGTAATGAGCAGGTCCACCCTGTGGTGCATTTTAATCGTTGAATTTTGGGACACGTTGTATAAAATATTTTACATATTATTTATTTTTCTTCTTTTTTACAGCCTATCAAGAGTTTACTGCTGGATAAAGGATATGTATAAGTATAATTTATAAATAAATAAGGATATTGCAAAATTAGTGGTTATAAATCAATGATAGAATTATATCAGTTAGCTATTATAACTATCGATAGCCGAGTGGTTGGGTGGTGTGAATTTCGAGTCAAGAGACCCGAGTTCGATCCCCAGGACGCAGGCTCGTACCAATGGGTTTTTCAAAAACTTATGTACGAATCATATCGTTGGCTCGGACATAAAAGCGGCGACTGGCTCACAACCTGTCACGTTGTCCCGAAAATATCTTCGGTGGAAGGTTGGTGAAGGGACTTAATTGTTTAGACTATACCTCTGTCTTTCCCTGTTGGAAATTGCGTAAAGATATTTATTTATTATGCCTATTAGTGTCAATAAAATAAGCTGTATAAAACGGCGCCAAATATTTGCAGTAGGGTCATTATCATTTTGTAAGAACTGTACATCGTTACACTGCTCGAATATGAATTGTTTCTATAACTTTTCAATTGTTTCTATTTGACAATTGATATACATCTGTAGCAACCATCATGGGTGTTGATTTTCAAAAACTGAAATATTTTCTTGTAATTTAAAAAAAATCGAGACATTTTCATTTTCTCTGGAGGAGTAATGAGCATGTCCACCCTGTGGTTCATTTTAATCGTTGAATTTTGGGACACGTTGTATAAAATATTTTACATATTATTTATTTTTCTTCTTTTTTACAGCCTATCAAGAGTTTACTGCTGGATAAAGGTCTCCCCAAAGCTTTCCACAAAGAACGGTCTGCTGTCACCTGCATACATCGACTTCCCGAAACATTTTACAAGTCGTCACTTCACTAATTTTTATTAACTAAAATTCTTATTAATTAAAAAAAATTGTTATCTCCCACTATATACCCCATCAACCAGAGATGATTTGTAATGCAAATTCGTTAATATAAAAAAAGTATGCCATATGCCAATGGAAACAGTAAACATTCAACAGTATTCGAGAACTTCCCCTCTTCCAGGAATTTGCTCACATCGTCTTTGAAAGTTAGATTCAGCCTAACTCCACACCTTTTAATGTTAACTTTCACACTATCTATTCACTTCACCATTCGGTCTTCACTCATTCGTTCAAATTGGCCCAACGATCGAAGCATGCCCATTTTAGTGATAAGAACTTCTTAAAAATCTGCCATATTACGAATCTCGTATGCCATGTACAAGTTTCGTTTTCGCACACATCATAACTTCATTTTCAAAATTATCAAAACTGACAATCGTAAATGATCAGAGATAATAGATTTACGAGAGCTCATGATTTATGGTAGGTCAAGATTGCGGAGTGGTTGGATGATCGGTATTTCATCGGTGGTCGGAGTCAAGACTCAAGTTCGATCCTCAAGTGGCAGGCTCTTATCATATCGTTGGCTTGGACATAAAGACGGCGACGGGCTCACTACCTCACTTTCACAAAGGCCGGCAACGCATCTGCTATATATAATACCAGAATTGCGGATGTTTATGGGCGGCGGTAATCACTTACCATCACGTGAACCACCTGCTCGTTTGCCTACTAATACTATATACTACTACTACTACTATAGGGACGGGACCTGTCACGTTGTCCCGAAAATGTCTTCGGTGGAAGGTGGGTGAAGGGACTTAATTGTTTAGACTATACCTCTGTCTTTCCCTGTTGGAAATTGCGTAAAGATATTTATTTATTATGCCTATTAGTGTCAATAAAATAAGCTGTATAAAACGGCGCCAAATATTTGCAGTAGGGTCATTATCATTTTGTAAGAACTGTACATCGTTACACTGCTCGAATATGAATTGTTTCTATAACTTTTCAATTGTTTCTATTTGACAATTGATATACATCTGTAGCAACCATCATGGGTGTTGATTTTCAAAAACTGAAATATTTTCTTGTAATTTAAAAAAAATCGAGACATTTTCATTTTCTCTGGAGGAGTAATGAGCATGTCCACCCTGTGGTTCATTTTAATCGTTGAATTTTGGGACACGTTGTATAAAATATTTTACATATTATTTATTTTTCTTCTTTTTTACAGCCTATCAAGAGTTTACTGCTGGATAAAGGTCTCCCCAAAGCTTTCCACAAAGAACGGTCTGCTGTCACCTGCATACATCGACTTCCCGAAACATTTTACAAGTCGTCACTTCACTAATTTTTATTAACTAAAATTCTTATTAATTAAAAAAAAAATCGAGACATTTTCATTTTCTCTGGAGGAGTAATGAGCATGTCCACCCTGTGGTTCATTTTAATCGTTGAATTTTGGGACACGTTGTATAAAATATTTTACATATTATTTATTTTTCTTCTTTTTTACAGCCTATCAAGAGTTTACTGCTGGATAAAGGTCTCCCCAAAGCTTTCCACAAAGAACGGTCTGCTGTCACCTGCATACATCGACTTCCCGAAACATTTTACAAGTCGTCACTTCACTAATTTTTATTAACTAAAATTCTTATTAATTAAAAAAAATTGTTATCTCCCACTATATACCCCATCAACCAGAGATGATTTGTAATGCAAATTCGTTAATATAAAAAAAGTATGCCATATGCCAATGGAAACAGTAAACATTCAACAGTATTCGAGAACTTCCCCTCTTCCAGGAATTTGCTCACATCGTCTTTGAAAGTTAGATTCAGCCTAACTCCACACCTTTTAATGTTAACTTTCACACTATCTATTCACTTCACCATTCGGTCTTCACTCATTCGTTCAAATTGGCCCAACGATCGAAGCATGCCCATTTTAGTGATAAGAACTTCTTAAAAATCTGCCATATTACGAATCTCGTATGCCATGTACAAGTTTCGTTTTCGCACACATCATAACTTCATTTTCAAAATTATCAAAACTGACAATCGTAAATGATCAGAGATAATAAATTTACGAGAGCTCATGATTTATGGTAGGTCAAGATTGCGGAGTGGTTGGATGATCGGTATTTCATCGGTGGTCGGAGTCAAGACTCAAGTTCGATCCTCAAGTGGCAGGCTCTTATCATATCGTTGGCTTGGACATAAAGACGGCGACGGGCTCACTACCTCACTTTCACAAGGCCGGCAACGCATCTGCTATGCCTCTGGTATTGCGGGTGTTCATGGGCGGCGGTAATCACTTACCATCACGTGAGCCGCCTGCTCGTTTGCCGGCCTTTTCTATAACAAAAACCCACATTTCACCAGACATTTTCTTTGGACAAGGTACGAGCCGAAGGTACAAATCGTATATGAGTTTTACAACAAATGTAGCCTTCTTCGAAATCTTCTTTAAAATTGTTTGCAGTTGCCCATAATCTGCTGTTACCACTTAGTATCAGATTCAGGTAGTAAAACGTGTCTAATTCCTGATGTTTTAGGGTGTGAACTGCATAACATAACATCGCAGGTTGGGGCCCTTCAATCGACTATTGTCGTGAACATCCAGACACAAGCTTTGCAGCTTAGTTGGAATGGTGAAGATGAATACTAGTAATGTTATTTGGCGCTACGCGTATTCGTTCGATATAAAAAAAATATGATATAAAAGAATATTATATTAAAGAACATTTTATTACTTACCGTGAATGAATCTGCATAATTCTTGCTCGGGCCTCTTCATTGGGATGTGGGAATTCAATTTTCCTATCCAGACGACCTGATCGAAGAAGTGCCGGATCCAAAATATCCACTCTGTTGGTGGCTGCTATTACCTGCATTCAAATAGATTTTTTAATAAATCGATCACAATAGCCAAGTGGGTGGGTAAACGGAATTCAAGAGACCAGAGTTCGATCACCAGGTGGTAAGCTCGTACCAACACGAGTACCACATAAAGATTTTTCAAAAGTTATTTACGTTTTATAAAATAAAAATGACGACAGGCACCACTTGTCAGGTTGTCCCAAAATATTTCTTAGGTGGAAGGTGAGGTCGAAAGAATGCAATTATGTGGACCTCTGTCTAGTTTTCATTTGAGAGTATTACACACAAAAAACGGCATATAAATATCCATTCTATGTGTGTCCAGGTATGGCGTCACCTATAAGGAGGATTTGTCATAACCAAATGGCTGATATCTTGTAAGGCATTTGCTTTAGCGAACCTTTAGATGCTGTTGCCCATCACTAATCTACCTCATTTTGAGCTAGCTAGTTTCAAGATGGTTATTCCGCCATCGTCAGATAATCATGTTGGTCGCAATTATGGTATTCAAGGCTTTTCGTTTAGTCGTCTCCTGCGGCAGTCGCTCTCCAGGAAGAAAGCTGATGGGATATTCTTCCACTGTGAACAGTCGTTCTGGACATCGAACTTGGGCCTCCTGATTCAAGAAATTATCACCCAAACCCTCTATATATAAAGGCTAAAGTTTATATAATTATGTAAGGTCCTGGTGTGGTTGCAGGAAAAGAGTGCAGTTATCCCTATCTGTATAATTTACCTTAATGTCAGCAGTGGAACTGAACCCGTCAAGCTGATTGAGAAGCTCCAACATAGTTCTCTGTACTTCACGGTCTCCAGCTTTCTCTGAATCAAAGCGCTTAGTTCCTATGGCATCAAGCTCATCAATAAATATGATGGCCGGCGCCTTTTCTTTTGCTAGCGCAAATGCATCACGGACCAATTTTGCACCGTCACCTGTCATAGAAAAATACTTATCATTTCTAAAAGAAAGAAAGAATAAGTAAATACAGATGGATTCATTCCTTTACTTCATGAAGATGGCTTCATCGTTACAACAATGAATTTCTACTTTTGTCAAGGTTGAGGGATTCAAGGGTAAATATTGTTCAGTGTTGAGAGTTATAAACATTCGGTACATTGTTGACCACCAGGGTTATAAACTGAGTTATAAGCACAAGCAAATATATAAAAGAAATAAAAATATGACACGATAACTTTAAAGATATTTATTTTCACTTCTTCCTGATACAGGGACATCACTAGTCATGGGTAGACATAGCCTAGTTGGACAAGTTTGACAATTAAGTGCTTTAGACCCACTTTTCACTGAACCATTTTTGGGACAACAGAAGATGTGATCAAATTACAGTCCTAGTGTCAAAGCCAACTGTACAATATATACAGTACAGTGTTAGTGTACAGTACTATCCATATGAAAAAGAAAGATGCTTTTTAGTAGTCCTTAAATATTGTATGTGATGTTCAACTTTCAGTCAGGAAACATTCACCTATCATATTAAATTATATATTTACCAATATAAGTAACATACATAACATCCATCAATAGTCATTTCTACCACTGTGTCGTAATGAGGTTCCACTAGTGGAGAAGAAACAGGCAAAAGAAACTGTAGTTTTTTTTAATTATTAAATATTATATTTATTATTATGATAATAAATTAAATATAGATTATTAATTGGCATGATAGTCATGATAGATTAATAATTGGAAAGCCTAAATAAATAAATAAATATAACAAGGAAATAGTTTCTTACAAACTATGTTCCAAAAATACCTATGAACATCTGCACAAGTTGTGGTCCAGCTAGCTTGAGGAAAGTGGACTTTGTTTGGGCGGCACAGGCACGAGCTAGCAAGGTTTTGCCAGTTCCTGGTGGGCCATACAGAAGCACTCCTTTCGGTGGATGTATTCCCAAGTTAACAAATTTCTCTTTGTGTGTCATGGGCAGCACCACAGCTTCAATGAGTTCCTAGAAAACCGAAGACATTATAAAATATGTATTCAAAAGCTTTTATAACAAAAGACCAGAAAATACACCACAGATTTGAGAATTAACTTGGGTTTGGAACCGTGTGACTTCTGGTGAGCCTGTTGAGTAACTGATCAAAAAATACAAATTTTCCTCAAATCAATTGGTAGCTATCATGATATTCAATATTTATAGTAAATAAAACATTGATAATTTTAAGGTTCAAGAAAATTCAATGAAATTATCCAAATTTATTACAATGTGGATAAGATTAAGAGGATAATATAAAGGTTAAGATTTATTATTAATAAGTAACCACAAACACTTTTTAGCATTAAAAATTTCTAAAAGTTTAGCTAAAACAAAATCCATTAATAAGCTGACCTGTATTTGTTTGTCAAGACCTCCAATGTCAGAATACTGTTCTGTTGGCCTTTCATCCACTTCCATTGCCTTTACCCTGGCATCATATTCAGCTGGTAATGTCTCCAAAATCAAATAAGAATCCTTGTTAACACCAACTAAATCACCAGGTTTAAGTTTCTCAGCATCAACCAAGCCAATTACTGGCAAGAAATATGTTTGTCGTGTAGATGTTTTGATTACCGCACATTTTCCCTTTCTCTGTGAGTCTAAGTCTACCACGGCACCATCTTCTTCCTCTTCTTGAGGATCAACATCTAGAAGTTCAATCACATTTGATACCAAGTAAGGCAGAGTTTTGTTGACCTTAATCTTTTCTGTATTTTCTTTAATTTTATCGTTCTGTGCTTGCAGCTCGTGAGTGATCCTCATCACTTCGCTTTTCATGATCTTTATTTCATTATCAAGAAGCCTTGTGCGGCTAATAATTTCATCTGTTGGCATGCGAAGTACCTCATCGCTGAGAGCTTCCTCGCCATCTTCCCAGATTGATTTGTCTTCCAGTGTTGTGGCCATGATAATTTTGCTCAATTTCTTTAGATGGTTTTTTTATTAAATATTAGAACAAAACAAATCGTATAGCTACAGAATGACTTGTCGTTCCCGTTCCCGTCCCGTCATTCATGGAGTCAAAGAGTATGTTATACTCATTTGGTGTTACCAAATACAATACAATGCAATACAGTGTTTAAGAGAATACACATGAAAATGTAATAATCAATCTTCACGTATTTTTCCAATACAGGGATAGACAGAGTCTATCAAATGAAGTTTTGCCATACTTTTCACCGAAGTCTGTTTCGGACAACGTGACTGGTGGTCAGTTTCTCGCCACCTCAATGTCCAAGGTGTAGGTACAATATAATTACATGAAAACATCTACGACGACTCGAGCACAAACATTCAATTCATCACACAAAATGTCTGCATCTAGCGGGACTCAAAACGGCGGCCCTTAGCTTTGAAGGTAGAATCATTACCAACTAGGTTGGATCGTCCCACCTTTGCTATTGGGTCGTCATAAACATTACGTTATGAAATATGTAAAAAAAAATATCTTCACGCAATTCCCAATACAGGGGTAGACAGAGGTCAAGTCTAGACAATTAAGTCCCTTTGACCCGCCTTCCACCGAACATATTTTCGGGACAACGTGACAGGTGGTGAGCCCGTCGTCGTCTTTATGTCCAAGCCAACGATGAAATTCGTACATAAGTTTTTGAAAAACTCATTGGTACTGCCACCTGGGGATCGAACTCGGGTCTCTCGACTCGAAATTCCAACCATCCAACAACTCGGCTATCGGGTCTGATGAAATATGTTAACGATACAAATTTTAACTAAACGGTAACGGTTGTATAATAGTGGTATATTTTTTGTGGTTATTTATACTTTTTGGTAACCAACGTAGACAGGATATGTTATAGGCGGAAGCCTATAGATTTCTAATTCGATTCAAATATATGTCATTCATATGACGGCTAATAGAACACATAAGTAGAAAATCAGGGGATACATTTAATATTAAGATTACCAATAAAACTATCAGATTTAAACAATTTTTATTGATTTTAAAGCATATAAGTTATACTGAGCTTTATGTTATTAATTTGAAGAGAAAAAATGTTTAAAATCTCAACTGACACCGGCGACAAATATTTTAATTTAATTATTATTTACAGTCATTATTGTTATATAAAAGACTTATTTGCACTGTTTATTTTACTAATAATCCCCAGCTATTTCTAGCACCGTATTTGCTTTATTGAATTAGAAATATCTTTGATGTGATTTACTATAATATGTAAACGCAAGTTGCGATACACACAAAGGCTTCACCTCTGTCCAAAGCAACCGAAGTTTACCCTTTAGGTCTCGAGCTATTCTTTTTAAAGATGAATTTTGGTTTTAGGCCCATTTATAATCAATAAAAACCATTTCCATTCAACCATAAAATTCTACAGATAAATAAAAAGTTGTTATTCTATGATGTTTTTTTTTTAATATGACAGCACAGTTGACAGTATCTCCGTGTATTTTTTGGCGTTTGGCACATTTGTTGTTCTCTTTTTTATATTACGAGATATTTCAACATTTAAAAGTTTATAATTCCTTTGGCGTAATTTATTTAGCATAACAATGGCCTTATCAATGTTTCTTCGTGCTCCAGGTACTGAAGATAAAATGATTTATTCCCGTTTTTCAGTTGCACATTACATAATAGTTGTTATGAAGAACTCTGGTGTTCGGTACCGCATAAGTTTTACTAAAACTATGAAATTTTTACTTGAAATTACAAATCATTATTTCGTTACAGTATTTACACATTGGGCTATTATTTAGAAGTTTAAAAGATAACAGTAGTTTTTTTTGTTTTGTATCAATGTGTTGCAATCTTGTCATAGACCTTTTTCAAAACGCGATAAAGGTTTTTATTTGCTAAATTTCTACCTCCAGATAATTCAACATCAACATCATAAAGTCGGTATGCCCCTACTTTTTCCATCGATAGTTCCACAAACAGGCTTTATTTTTCACTCACCACCTGTCACGTTGTCCCGAAAATATCTTCGATGGAAGGTGGGTTGAAGGGACTTAATTGTTTAGACTAGATCTCTGTCTACCCCTGTATAGGGAATTACGTGAAGATTTTTATTTTATTTATTTATAATTGTTTAGACTAGATCTTTGTCTACCCCTGTATAGGGAATTACGTGAAGATTTTTATTTTATTTATTTATTAATTTAGCAGGAACAATAATATTTTAATTTATTAGGGTTTGTTACAGGATTATCTATTATTATTGTAAAAATAAATAAATATTAATAAATGTCTAATAAGTTTTTGAAAAACCCATTGGTACAAGCCAAATTGGTACAAGCGAAATTACGACCACCCAAATGCTCGGCTATCTTGACTTTTTTATTATTATTGTAATTATTCATTTTTAGTTTGATCTACAAGCCTTGTAAATATATTCGGTGCTGTTTCTGTTTTTGATTTAACTCTTCTTGCTCTATGATTTGAAAGTTTATAGTAATGATAAATGGTTTAGTGCAAATTCACGATTTACATTCACTCCAACTCCAAAAATAATTTAATGGTTTTTAGCATTAAAACAAAATTATTAAGCAATATATTATTTTTATTAAAGCCCCGTTACCTCTGACATACAGTGCTAACACTCTTACCACCTAGCCAAGATTAGTTGAAATTTAAAATTTCTCTCTTTACTTACTTAGAATTATTTTCCTATTGCGAATTGGTACTGAAACAGTTATTTGGTAATTAGTATGAATCTTGTAGATAAAACTAAAATTTTTATGAAATGCAAATAGTAAATTAAAAATTTCTCTTATTTTTTTCAGTATGTACAAATCTGGCATTCACAAAACAAATAATGCGCCTGGCAACATACACAGCAGCAACCAATACATCATTAACAGCCAGATCACTGCCAAGTGTAATGCCAATTAAAAGTGATGCATTAAAGGCTGAGACCATGCCAATTGCCAATTCAGTAAGTACACCACAATTGTTTAGCAATATACTTTTATACTTTTATTTTACTTAAAGTTCCTTTTAAGTAAAAAAAAAGTAAGCAGGTTTTGGAAAAACCCATTGGTACAATCCCGCCATCTGACTGAACTCTGGTATCTTAACTTGATTCCCGATTACCCAACCACTCGGCTATTAAGACTTTTAAATAAATAATACAATAATAGGGACATCATTACATACATTTCTTTGGTCCCAAAGTAGTTAAAGAACTTTTGTTATGGGCAAAAAAAATGTAGCCTGTAAGAGTCCACTCCAGTACATAGATCTCTCATAAGGAGAATTCCCCATAATCCTACCAGATTTCAATTCCAGACAACAGACTGATGTTGCTTTTTATTCTGGTATTTATTTGAGATCTATTGGTACACATGTGAATGAGTGGTAAATTCCTAGTGCGCGTCTAAATCCGGCGAATGAGCCGCTCGCGTGCCGCTGAGGGAACGGAAGTATTTGTAGCATTGGTCTAGCCACGCATCAGTTTTTGTTGTTGCATGAATGGGCGGCTCGACCGGAGAAGTACCACAACCTCACAGAATACCGGCGTGAAGTAGAAGTTTAACAAACTTCTGCGTTTCGTCTGGTGAGTGCAGGTAACCGGAGGCCAACACATCCCCTCCCCCTATTCTGGGGGGGGCACTCTAAGGCAGGCAACGCATCTGCTATGCCTCTGGTATTGCGGATGTTCATGGGCGGCGGTAATCACTTACCACCACGTGAGCCACCTGCTCCCCTCGTTTGCCTCCCTTTACTATGCAAAAGAAAGCAAGCAGCACGCGTGCGGCGCGCGCACTGTGCGAGACTTACATGAGTTGCGCAAAAGGCGCGCCAAAAAAAATGGTAACTAACTAACTGTATGCGTGCAGCTCACGAGCCGCGCGTTCGTCAAATTTGGACGCACCCTTAAGCGTATACTGCGCTATTCCCAATACAGGTGTAGACAGAGGTCTAGATAATTAAGTCGTTTCGATATAAAAGCGTATATTCCAATACTGTTTTATAAATAAATACATAATTAGGAGAATAAATATGGTGAACTCATACATCAGGTTGTATAACATCTACTACATACTTCGTTAGTAAAGTAAGCCTAATGCAGAGTTGCATTAACATTGTTCTTGAAATTAAGTATAATTATACCATTTTGTATAAAGAATCCGGTTTTACCTGCCCTTAAAAAATGGTGTTCTTTCATTCCAAAATTTACTCGATAGCGGAGTTGGTGGTGACCGTGCCTTTCTAAGGTTGCGGGTTCTAGATCCGCTAGGGGCTAACATTTTTGTGATGAATGTTTGTACTCGTGTCATGCATGTTTATATGTATGTTTATCTATACCAGATATATGTGTATGTAAATATATTGTACCATTACCTTGGGCATTGCGACAGCTATAAGTCAAACATCCTGTAACGTTAAACCAAATAAGCTTTGTTTATAAGCGAGTGGAAATTACTTTGTGGAGACACAGATGTGGCGACTTCTGTGTCTACATCGCGCTATCGAAGTTCGCACGGTTACACGCATATACACGATTACCGATAGTGCACACTCGTGGAGGAGATGTCCTCCCCAGGGCACGATCAACCGACCTGGCGGGTAGCTACCCTGCGTCTGCAGCACATCATCCGCTACACCTTCATAGTCCAGCCCTCTGTCTAAAGAAAACATTCACATGTAATTTCACTAAAAGTTAATCCTGTTCACTAAAAGTTAATCCTTGATTATACTATCTTGGCTTCGTCTCCGGATCTACATCAAGGTAAGTTCTTTGTCCCAGGTGAGGTCTTTCCGGACTTCCGGCGTGCGTCTGTCGCAGGAGAAGCCACACGACCACGCGAAGCTTTGGGTGGTAGAGAAGGCGACCAGCGCGCTGCTGGTGCCGCTCATCCCGCTCGGGCTGCTCATGCCCAACAAGATCTTCGACTCCGTACTGGCTATCCTCATCACGGCCCACAGTTTTTGGTGAGTTGTATTGTTTTAAAAAACATTCTAGATATTCACTGTAGACGACCACCGTGGACGAGTGGCGTACATATCTGTTTTTGTCGTTAGCTCTGAGCTCCAGGGTTCGATTACTTGTCGAGTCTATGCAGGAAACACCTTTTCTATATCTCCTCGGGTCTGGGTGTTTGTGGTACATTCGTTGTTTCCGATTCCATAATACAAGTGCATGTGCTGCTTACTTTGGGATCAGAGCAATGTATTTGATGTTGTCGCCATCTCTACTATAACAATTTAACACTGCTTTGTACTACAAAATTTTCTTTTATAAACCTACAAAAGTTTTGATTGCCGTTGCAAATATAAGTACAGACCGACAGACATACAATTGTTTCTTATGTCATTTATCAGTAAATACTTTAATTTTTTTAGGGGGTAGTTAGACAAAAACGTAGTGTAGGATTAAGACTGAGATGTTGGCCGATTGTATAAGACTTTACCTTCATAATCAGTTTTAAAAAATATTTACACCTACTGACCTTTAGTTCCCACTTTCCTCTCATCCCATCCTGTATCCTATATCCTTCCCAGGGGCATGGAGGCAGTGATGGTGGAATACGTAAGAGTGCTCCTATTCGGTCCCACGATACCCAAAATAGCGATTGGCCTGGTCTACTTCCTGACGGCCATGATGCTGGGCGGTCTGTTCTATTTGATATTCAATGACATCGGCCTGTGCAGAGCCTTCTGGAGGATATGGAGGAACATGAGGAAGCCGAAAGCCACTCCAGATGGAAAGAAGAGAGAGGTTACTTCAAGTTATACTTTTAGTGAAAAATATATAAATGTCTTCACGCCGTTCCCAATACCGGGGTGGGCGGAGGTCTAGACAATTAAGACGACTTTTTCCGCAATTTATATATATAAAACAACATAAGTTAATGTACTAGTAGTGCCAAAGTATTGAGACAGTTGTAAAAATGAGATAAAATCGACTACAAAATAATAAAATATGTGGGTATTTCAAAATTGTATTCATAGTATTAGATAAGCACAACATATCATACATTGCTCTGATCCCAAAGTAAGCAGCACTTTTGTTATGGAGTCGGAAGCAATGAAGACAACTAATAAATAGTAATGAAATATAGTTAAAGCGTTATCCCCATTGACCCGTCCGGGAATAGAAACCGCGACCTCAGCGATGGGGATACTTTGAAAACCGGTGTGTACGCCATGCGTCCACGGAGGTAGTTTTTCACTGTGGCCCAATTTCAATCTGAGAAATTTATTTAAGATTTGTGGAATATTTTCGAATTAAGTTCGTTTCGTTACTCGTTATTTCGTATTTATTACTAAATATGGAACATCTTGTATATATATATATATATATATATATATATATATATATATATATATATATATATATATATATATATATATATATATATATATATATATATATATATATATATATATATATATATCTATATATATATATATATATATATATATATATATATATATATATATATATATATATATATATATATATATATATATATATATACACAAGGTGTTATAAAAAGTCGTACAAATACCGGCACGCTGGGCTTAGGACCCATACGTCTATACCCTAAAAAATATTCAGAGTCTCGTAGCTTGATTTCCGTGGGAGATATGAGGACTTCAAGAATTTACATTAAACTCGTTGGTGTCAACCCTATTAATCATATTAGTCAGCTGACAAAGGCAATGACCCTTCTCCAACACAACTTCTAGTCACCTTATCTGTGCTCCTAGTACGTTCCAACCAATCCAGATTCAATAATTTTCGCGCGAAAATTGATCGACGAATGAATATAATCTTCCTAAGAATGTGAATGAATGCAACCTGAGTACCTACTTGGCGGCGGTTTTTGGAAGAAATGTTTGAAACAAACCGCTATTTGGCGCTATTCCTTTGATGTATTTGCCCTTCCTATTAGTTTCTACGGGAATTTTGATACGTGCGGACGTATCATAAATAAGAAAAATGAGTTATACGAACGCGGAGTATTACGATATGGTAATGTGTGTTGGTGCTAGTGACGGTGTGTTAACAGATATATATATGTATGTATATATATATATATATATATATATATATATATATATATATATATATATATATATATATATATATACTGTTATTCTATATGTTATGTAGTTTTCTGCTATTCAGTTAATTAAAAAGTCTTTAAAAACAAATTAAGCAAGTACATTGAGAGCAATTATATTGCATTTAGTGACAAGAAATTATTAATTGAAAAAAATCTTGTTATTATTGTATCTTCAGGCATTTTTCAATACAGAGAAATAGCTTGGGAGCGATCATGTTGTACCATTTTCTAATGCAACATGTAACAAATATATGTAAATCTCTTCACAGGGGGCTAGAAGCGATAGCTGTTGATTACGTCCGCGCCAGTTTATTCGGTCCCGTGATACCCAAAATTGCCATCGGCCTGGTCTACCTCCTGTCCATAGCCACCCTCGGCGGTTTGTTCTATCTCATCAGTCACGACGTGGGCCTCGCCAACTGCGTCAGACAGTTCTGGGCCGTCAAGTCGCACGGACAGACCGCCTAGCTACCGACCGTATTAAATTAGATGCTGGTTTATTATTATGTTAAAATGAGTATTTGGCTTTAGTGTTGTTGTCTATTATGAATCGATTTGTACTTAGTTGAAATTGTTTTTTTTTTGCCTGGCATTTGTTACGAGGTCTTTTCGCCGTGTGAAAGATTTTTGGCAGAGGGCGCTGTGTGTTTGTTACGTAACTTGACTAAATAATTGACTATGAGTATAGCAACATTTTGTCTTTGAAGCTGTCTCAAAATCTGTTTTACCAGTAAATGTCGAAAAAAAAACCACACCCATATATTTCTCTGCATTAAGGGCTGCATAACGTTATTTTAGTATAATTAGAAAAAATTAAATATTGTACAAAATTTGGGATTTGGCGCTCCTTACTTGAAATAAATTTACAATTATGTGATTTTTCAATTATGTAATATTTGTTGTTTTTTTTTTTGCCTGGCATTTGTTACGAGGTCTTTTCGCCGTGTGAAAGATTTTTGGCAGAGGGCGCTGTGTGTTTGTTACGTAACTTGAGTAAATAATTGACTATGAGTGTAGCAACATTTTGTCTTTGAAGCTGTCTCAAAATCTGTTTTACCAGTAAATGTCGAAAAAAAAAAAAACAACACCCATATATTTCTCTACATTAAGGGCTGCATAACTTTATTTTAGTATAATTAGAAAAAATTAAATATTGTACAAAATTTGGGATTTAGCGCTCCTTACGTGAAATAAATTTACAATTATGTGATTTTTCAATTATGTAATATTTGTTGTTTTTTTTTTGCGTCCTATTTAATCTTATTTGAGATGTTTTGAACATCTTTATTATGTTTAAATTTGTTGTGAATAGGTCCAAGATCATTTTATACAATTGTTAACATATTTGTTTTATACTAAATAGTCGACATGTTGTCGCTATTACGATACATTAAAATTCCACGCGGAAATAAAATTTAGTTTTAAACCTTTCTTTTTAAATGTAAACCAGCATCTAAGGATAACTAATTAGTTTAAAAAAGAAGAATATGTGACATTTGACATTCAGTCATTCGTAAAGTTTTAATTATTGTGAAACAACGTTTTTCAGACAATATTAGGTACTTAAAGTAAAGCACAATTAGATAATTTTTTCTAAAATATATTCGGAATGTCGTGCCGAGTTCTATCGAAAATTGATGTAAATTTTTTTATTATGATTTCCCGCCAAAATGTGGACATTTTATTTATGTTTTAAATTAAATTAAACGATGTAACGTTTTTATTTCGTGATTGAATTTATCTAAATAATTGTCTGAAATTAATATGTGACGATAATTTTGAACTTTGGCGACATAATTTATTAATAGATAATAAACGTGTTTATAGTTATTTCGTTATATATTTTTTTTGGTTCCCTTCCTGATTCAGTTCTATCAATCAAAATTCCTTCAATGTTTTCATTTTCGATTAACGATTTGTATCGCTACCTTTGACACTAAGTTGGCGACAGGCTCACCATCTGTTACGTAGTCCTTTATAAATCCGGTAAAACGTGGGTCCAGAGGACTATGTTGTCTAGATCTTTGTCTATTCCAGTATTGAGAATTTCCACAAGATTAGAAAAAAATCAAACAAGACTTACACAGTAAAATAGCTGCCAGAGCTTTAGAAGAGCGGATATTTTAAGTTTGGAATCTGCGTGAGAATAATCACATTTCTTGAATATGATAATAGCTTTCTATATTATAATTGCTACAAGCAGACGGCGGGAAAATCACCTCGAAAAATACTAGATTAAAGCAGACTGAAGACGTGCAGCAGCGTCTAATATGCGAGGTGTCTGGTACTGCGATCGCCAATCCCCTTGCCAAACCGGCGATTAGCCTTCAGCAGGACTTTTACAGGTCGACAAGTAGATTGAAAGTTGTAAAAAAAATACCACATTCAAATATTTTATTTATTTATCAACATATAATAAAATGTATATCATATAGAAAACATACACAGTAAAATGTTATACTATTACATCTACTTATATATATAAATGACATCGTGGATCTCAAAATAGAACAGACAAGTAACTATTTCAATACTGATCATAATAGTCTATTAAAGTACAAGTTTGTCATAAACTAGACGGAGTTTGGCAGAGAGGACTCGACCTATAACATTGTGAAAAGGAATCTTTCATTAAAAAAACTAAGCCATACACAATGAATAATTTTCAACACTCCAAAGGGTTAGGCTGACTGCGAAACATGGCATCGCGGCTTCTTGTCCGATATTTAGTTATAATCATAAACTATTCCAAAGACACGCATTGCAACTTAGTTGAAAAGGTGAGATGTTAAAATTGCAAGTTATATTTAAATAATATCCTCAAATAGACAAAGAACTGAGTATAATGAATTCAACATAATTGAAGAATTAATACCTGAATTTGAAATACGATTATGCGGATTACGCAAAAGTGACATTTTGTATTTCGAGTTCTGTCTATTAAACAACGTTCATTTATAATAATAAAAATATAAATATCGTCACGCAATTCCCAATACAGGCGTAGACAGAGGTCAAGTCTAGACAATTAAGTCCCTTTGACCCACCTTCCACCGAAGATATTTTCGGGACAACGAGACACGTGGTGAGCCCGACGCCGCCTTAATGTCCAAGCCAACGATGAAATTCGTACATAAGTTTTTGAAAAACTCATTGGTACTGCCACCTGGGAATCGAACTCGGGTCTCTCGACTCGAAATTCCGACCACCCAACAACTCGGCTATCTATTTACGCGAATACTACACATTTAAAATAAAACGATTTTCGGATTTTATCGCGTTTTTTAATTAGTTTTTTCAAACAATTTTTATTTCCCGACGTTTCATTCGTTCGTTTATAACGTTCATTTACACAAAAATTAAAACAGCAGATATATGTACATGATTTTATTTGCGTAAAAATAGTCAGTAATAAAACCTCCCCACCACTCAGGCTCGGTATTAGCTCAAAGGGCCTCTGCCTTGACCAGTGAATGCTATTCAATTCCTAACCTCTTCTGAATTATTTGTCAATTTAAGTAGCAATATAGGCTATTGCTATATGATGCTATATGATTCAGATTCGGGCCCCGCCATTCGACTATTGACGTGAACCAACATCAGACACAAGCATTGCATCTTAATTGGAGTGGTTAACAGGAATACTAGTAATGTTATTTGGCATAGCATGTATTGTATATAAAAAAAATAGACAAATAAAGTAACCTATTGAATTACAATAGAATTAAATTGATTTTTAAAACTTCATAGTACGCCTTCCAGATCGTGTCAGAGATGTGAGAAATTTTAAAAATAATATATACACGAGTGGTATTAGAACTGGCTTCCGCAACATGGTACCATCGCTGAAACCGTACTTCCAACTCAATGCTCATAACTTTACAGTTATGCAGACTGATACAGATCACTGTATTATGTATATCGATTTATATTTATTTTTATATATTTGCAACAACAACAGCTTTAACCTTATTAATAGAATAATTTATTATAGAAATTTATAAAAGGCGAAACAGAAATGCAATAAAAAAGTAATATTGAAAACTAATTTTATCTATATCTATACATAAGTATGTGAAAACTATTATTTTTTTAATATTTTTAATAACAAAAATATATTTGACAGTTACAAAAATGTAGTAACAATAAAAATTGTTATATTATCTTTTCCTGTTGCACGTTTAGCAATGTTAGCGATGTAGGTATACGAAGTAAGATGCCTTTATGCATTACCTCAGATTCATCTTAAGTGCTTGTGACGATGTGAAAATATAAAATTTTGTAATATTATAATAAATAAATAAATAAACTAATAAATAATAAGCCAAATTACAAAAGATTTTTTTTCATTGATACAAAACAATATAAATCTCATTTCGATTAAATATATTATATTCGATTAAGGATATTTGTCTAAATTGTTTGTAATAAAATTAAAATAAATACATGAGTTCTATTAAAATGATGAGTGACTCATCATTTTAATAGAACTCATGTTGAATTGAATTTGTAAAGTCAGACATGCTTGTCATTTCAATACTTTTTGTATTGAGGTTATGTGTGGAGAAAATTGATCTACTACGAACTCTACACATTACTAATTGTGTAATGTGTAGAGTTTGACACGACGAGAGTTAACAATTTAAGCATATCGGAAAATATGCCAATCAATATTTATTTAAAAATAGCTGTACAATTACTGGTTATAAAAATGTATTTACATCGAGAATTATAATTTAATGATATGCAGCTATATGTTCAAGTTGGCGTCTGTCCGCACGTGCCTCCGGTGGAATATGTCGAGCGCCTGCCACTGCTTCGTGTGTAGGAGGATGTGAGGCCTTTTAGACCTCATATATTCAACCGCTTGGTCGGGCGACCAGCCATTCTTCTGCGGATTTGTAAAGAAACAATAAATAAATAAATATCTTCACGCAATTCCCAATACGGGGGTATAGACAGAGGTCTAGTCGAGACAATTAAGTACCTTCGACCCACCTTCCACCGAAGTTATTCTCGGGACAACGTGACAGGTGGTGAGCCCGTCGCCGTCTTTATGCCCAAGCCAATATATAATTCGTACATAAGTTTTGAAAAAACCGATTGGTACGAGCCTGCCTCCTGGGGATCGAACTCGGCTGTCGTCACTCTATCTATATTCACGTGTTGGGAACGCGCTCGCCACTCGCCGCTCGCCACTCACCAGCATTAGGTAGCAGCCGACGAGCGTGGCGCTGCGCGTGCGGCCCGCCTTGCAGTGCACGTACACGCTGCCGCCCATGGGCCCACTGCTGGGGCCCACGCCGCCCAGCCTCTCGCCGGCCGGCAGGAACCTGTCCCGAGTATACCAACAGAAAATCCTAAAGTCCACTTAAGACATAAGTCTATCCTATAAAGATTTATTATCACCATTTACTTATTTGTAGCGGGTGATGTGCTGCAGGTGCAGGGTAGCTTCCCGCCAGGTCGGCTGATCGTGACCTGGGGAGGACGTCTCCTCCACAGTGTGCGCTATCGGTAATCGTATATATGCATGTAATCGTGCGAACTTCGATAGCGCGATGTAGGACGTCGATGTGTTTCCTGAATCCGCCACTAGCGAGCTTCTCATGTGGAGACATAGATGTCGCCACATATTTATTTTTATTTAATAATTTATGCACACACAAATATAAAAAAAGACGAAATATAATATAAGGAAAGTATTTGTACAAAGGTACTGCTTATTTCTCTAAGAAATTTCTTCCAGCAGACCTGCGACTCTAATGTGGGTAAAAGTAAAGGTACCCACCATCACGCTTCATATGCCAAATAGCGATGGTAGTAACAGAACCCACGCATCTTAGACACTGCGGCCCGTCGCGATCTGCTTAACTGTTGTCTGTTGTGTATGGATATCCAACCGTCTATTGTAAGGATTCGAACTAATGAACTTAAAACCTCCAAATCCACTTGCCACTTCTTACGGGAGAGGCTATGCTCTAAGGAGAATTTCTATAGGCCGTTATGTAAGGTTTTGTAAATCAAAACGACAGCTTTTTCTAGTCGATTCCAGTGAGGTAGAAGTTTCTTTTCTGAATTTGCCCAGTACCTCTTCTTTTCTTCTGCTTTTCGTATGCCTAACGCGTCAGACTGACCAGTGCAGTTTCTACAGTGTTGCAAATGTTTGTAGGAGTATACATACATATATAACGGCCTATTAACGTCTACTGCAGGACAAAGGCCTCCCCCATAGGGAGGATTTTGCCATAACCACCACGCTTGGCAAGCGGATTGGCGATCGCAGTATCAGACTCCTCGCACCTTAGACGCTGCTGCCCACCTTTGGTCTTATTATTTTGGTCTGATATTTTTAGAGACATCTTAGTATAGTTATACCGCCATCTATCGCCATAACGATGTTAAATGCTGTTTCCCTTAGTCGCCTCTTACGACACCCACGGAAAGAAAAGTAAGTGGCAATATTCTTACACCGATACCACACGGCAAGGAGTACATTCAAATAAATTATTGTCGTTCAGCTATTTTTGTGATATGCAGGACTAATTTTAATTTTGAATATGCATTTACATACCGGTTAATAAATCTGACACCTTCGAACAGTTTATTCTGGTCAGGCGCCTCGAAGATATCAGTGGTGGCTAGTTGCAGGAACTCCACGCCGTGTGCCCGCCATTTCTATAAAAAAATATAAGCAAGAATATACCAACCTCACTCTTCTCGATGTCGTAAAAGGCGATTAAAGGGCAAACCACGAAAATGCATTTGGCTATAGACAGATGGCGATATAAACATCTTGAAAAATACCAGACAAAGATTTAGTTGATCCATGACAGACATCAGCATCTAAGGTGCACGGTGTGTTCCTATATCGCCAATCCGTTAGCCAAATGTGGCGATAGAGGCAATCCTCCCTTTCGGGAGAGGCCTATTAACTACAGTGGATTTTTGAAGGCCGTTATGTATGCGTATGTATTCTTGGGTACAAACATTCATAAATTTCATATAAAAATATTTATCCTTGGCAAGAGTCGACCCCGCAATCCTTAGCTTCGGCGACAGATAAATAAATATCTTCACGCCATTCCCAATACAGGGGTAGACAGAGATCTAGTCTAGACAATTAAGTCCCTGCGACCCGCCTTCCACCGAAGATATTTTCGGGACAACGTGACAGGTGGTGAGCCCGTCGCCGTCTTTATGTTCAAGGCAACGATCTGAATCGTACATAGGTTTTGAAAAACCCCATTGGTACGAGCCTGCCACCTGGGTATCGAACTCGGGTCACTCGACTCGAAATTCCGACCACCCTTCCAATCGACAATCGTGACTTTTTCAAAGACAGATAAATAAATAAATATTTTCATGCTATTATCAATGCAGAGGTAGACAGAGGTCTCTACAGAGAGGAGAAAGAGAGGAGACAATTAAGTCCTTTCGACATTTCTTGGGACAACGTGACAGGCTGTGAACACTTCGCTGTCTTTATGTTAAAGCCAACGATATACGTCGTACATAAGTTTAAAAGGAAACATTTGTACGTGCCTTGAGTCTCATGTCCATCGAATTCCGGTCTCTTATCAGGACTGATATCGTGGCACATTCGAAGTCACCCTGACTTACTACGTTCATTGAAGGTTGCGTAAAAAAAATAAAACATTGAATATTTTCGAAGTTTAGCAGACGCACACAGAAGACATATTTAAAAATAAAATGGCAACTGATAAAAATGTACATAACAGGCATGATATCTGTCACTCAGGTAGCGTTTTTACAATACTTCATTGTAATATATTCCGTACACATTGTCCAACCACCGATGCCTACAATTCTTAAAATAGTCATCCACCGACGTAACACGGGAAGATTCCACTGATAATTGCCTGACAGAGGACAAAGGAAAAATAGAGAAACGTGTTTGGAAAAAAAATTATCTGTGTAGACAGGAAAGACGTTTTAGTTTTTTTTCTTGGTGTGCCAAGACAAGACATTCATTCTTTTATAAAGATGTTATTAAACAAAACCGTTGCATAATAATAATGTATTTTCAAAGTGACGCCTGAGTCTATAACTATTAATAATTCTTTATTTTTTATTCTTCATTTTAACGACCTTCGTGGACGAGTGGCGTAAACACCGGTTTTTATGGTGTCGCCATCTCGAGGTCCCGGGTTCGATTACCGGTCGGGTCAATGTAGAAAAACGACTTTTTCTACATTTTCTCGGGTCTGGGTGTTTGTGGTGCCTTCGTTGTGTCCGATTCCTATACCACAGGTGCTTTAGCATCTTACATTGGGATTGGAGCAATGTATGTGATGTTGTCCCTATCTATCTATTTAGAATTTTCATGCTAGTCAGAGATCTAGACATTATAGTCCATTCCACCAAGTACCCTTTCGCACTGAATCTTACGAAATTTATATATATGCTGAAATTTCTTTCCGGATGAATGTTTAATGATGCATACTCCATCCAGCCCTTGTTTGCAATCTTAAATATTTACTTACCTATCCCTTTTTGATTTAGTATTATTGTCGGTCTTTGGAACTTTTTTTTATAAAAAAAAATTTAAAATGGTCTGTATTATACCAAATAAGATAGTAAAAATTCAAATAGAAAACATGATATTTACAGAGTTTCATTCGTCTGTTTCTACTCCGTCAGAGGAACCTCATAACGAAATATTGGTAGAAGGAATTGCGATTTTTGATAATTGGAATTTATGTTCATTAGATTTTAAAAATGACTCGCATGTTTTTCGGCTAATTTTATGTACCTCTATATCCACTGAACAGATCTGAGTGAAATAAGGAAGAATACTTTTATTTGACTTTTAAGAAATCTGGAAATATTTATCTTTTTCCATGGAATGTTCAAAGTAACTAAGCCTAACTAACGTTACAAAAACGAGACTAAAGAACATCATTAAGAACTAAATCTGACATTGGATGTTGAGGATATTTCTAAATTAACGAACTTTGTAATCGAGTGGCGCACACTGGTTTTCATGGTGTCGCCAGCTCTGAGATTGCGGTTTCGATGCCCGGTCGGATAAATATGGAAAACACTTTTCTACATTTTCATGAGTGTGGGTGTTTGTGGTAACTTCGTTGTTTCTGACTCCATAACATACGTGTTTTAGCCATTTACTTTGGGATCAGAGCAATTTACGTTGTTTATTTTATTTTTCAGTTTTTTGGAGAACTTAAACCATACGTATATTGGTACAATAGTAGTTATATAGGCTACTTATTGTTGTCCCCATCTATGTATGTATTTAAAGTGACATTACAAAACAACAACACCAACAGCTTTATTAAGCTATATTAAGAAGTTTCCAGGAAGATAATATTCTTTAAATGATTATTACTCTTTTTGTCATGTTTAGGAACATCAAACAGATGACAATACGTCATCATCGCTTGTAAAGTGTCGAGATGCAGAATATATTATGCAAATAAATGCACCTACACGAATAGCTCTTTCTTAATTGAAATGTCTATTCTAAGCAAACAGATTTGCATCACAAAGGGGTCGCTCAGGTCACAGTTACGCTGAAAACATTTGACAGTAACATGTTTATTTTAAGCTTAGTTTAGTTATCGGAAGTACTTTGTGATATTGAAGTCATAATTTCCCATCCCTTTCGTTCCCGTGGTCTAAGAGACGACTGATGGAAAAGCCCTAAACATGACAATGGCTACAGACAGACGGATGAATGGATGAATAGAATTTGGTATATTTTTTTTGCAATAGATGCCTGGGAGAGATTTTACACAACGTTTTCTGGTTTGTATTATTTGCGTCCGCATAGGCCAATTTTCTTGCGGGAAATTTAAGGTTCACGCGGATTTTTTTATTTTTACTGTTTTAACTAAAATTATATAATAATACGATTGGGAGCATAGATTTGTCAACCACATCGATGTCCTTGTGGCAGCGACGTCGACGAGTTAGGCCTCCACGGACTTTCATGCCAAAAAAGTGCCGGCAGACTATCTCGTCACGGTTCCTTGAATGAGGTCATCCAAAGGGCTCTTGTTTCCATAAATATTCCATCGGTTTTAGAGCCTTGTGGAATATTTAGGGAGGATGGTAAGAGACCCGACGGCTTGACTTTAGTCCCTTGGGAGAGAGGCAAAGCTCTTGTGTGGGACGCAACTTGCGTCGATACATTAGCGGCCTCTCATATCAAGGGTACTTCGATAAGGGCCGGGGCGGCATCAGAGGCAGCTGAATCGGGTAAATGGCGTAAATATGAGTCTTTCAAAGGAGACTATATATTTGTTCCATTTGCCGTAGAGACAATCGGTCCGTGGGGTCCCCGCGCGATGCAGTTTCTTAAGGAATTGTATCCGCGACTTATCGTTGCCGCTGGTGACAAGAGGGCTGGTTCTTTTCTCGCTCAACGGTTAACTCTAGCCATTCAACGTGGAAATGCAGCCAGCGTTCTTGGTGCCATGCCACGAGGAGTTGGGCTCTACGATTTTAATAGTTTTTAGTTAATAAGTATTGTAAATATTAACATAATTTTTTCTGTAAATAAATATTTATGAACTAAAATTTCGTTATAATACAAAGTAAAAAATAATAATATTTTCACGCAATTCCCAATACAGTGGTAGACAGAGGTCTAGTCTAGACACTTAAGTCCCTTCGACCCACCTTCCACCGAAGATATTTTCGGGAAAACGTGACAGGTGGTGAGCCCGTCGCCGTCTCTATGTCCAAGCCAACGATATAATTCGTACATAAGCTTTTGAAAAATCTATTGGTACGAGCCTGCCACCTGGGAATCAAACTCGGGTATCTTGCCTCGAAATTGGTTTATAATCTAGTTATAAATAATGGTGTAAAAGTGGCTTTTCGGTCTCTAGGGCAGTGAAAAGTTTCATATACAAAGACTTACCTCAGCATCATTGGAGAACAACTTCAATTCGTAGGTCTCGTTCATGGACACCACGCCTTTTACCTTCTCCTCTTCAATTAACTGAAATATCAACACCTGTATTTTAATATTAAATGCCAATGTCTCTTATTGCTATAGTAAAAAGTTGTATATGTCCCTGTGTTGTCTTCTTCCTGGATGATAGGACAAAGGATTTTAATTCGGCTTTACCGAACCGAGCTTTACATAGAAAAATCAAACGTTACCCCAGAAACATAACAAGTTATCGAATTTACGTTTTCAGTTTGTTCGTTTAAGTCACATTTTACTACATGTAGGATAAAATAATCAGCTGAGCTTTTATTTTGCCTTTGTTTAAGAATATTCTTTGCATTGTATTGCCTTATATTTATAAAATGAATATACTGCCTTGCCTACTACTTCACCGAACAGTTAGATTATTAGGTGTTCCTCAAGGCAGTATACTTGAACCTTTATTATTAATTCTTCATATTAATGACTTACCAAATAATCAATTAAAAAATAATTTATATAAATACATACATGAATTTGGCAATTTTATACTAGTTGGCATTATCTTATTGATAATTCCTATCTGAAAATGTCAAATTGTCACTTGCAAAAGGGATATTACATGTTGTTGATACCAAAACAAGGCATAAGTAAAGAAAAGAGAATACAGACTTATAATTTCAACTAATGCGTGTAAGACATGGTGGCACGGAGGTAAGAGCGTTGCCACGGATCGGCAAAGGTCGCGAGTTCGAATCCCGCCCGTGTCAGTTGAAATTTAAAATAAAATCTCTTTAATTTATTCACATAAAAATTGAACACAAATATGCTCTAAAAATTAATAAAATTGTGTACTAAAAATGTTATAAATCGTACATATATTTGGAAAAAATACATTGGTACAAGTATGGGGGTACGAACTCGGGTCTCGACACTCGAATCCTGATCACCCAACCACTGGGCTATTGTGACTTCAAGTGTATACAAGGTATTAAAATACACCTATCTCATTGAACGGAAAAAATATTACCAAGCTTAAAACATTTTTGGTGTTGAAATTTCACTCATTAAATTACCTGTTCTAATGTATTCTAATTATCACTGCAAATGATTGGTTTCTTAATGACTACTAAGTAAAAAATAATTTGTTAAATTAATAACTGAGACATGTTAAAACTTATTCAAATGTCTCAGAAGGTACTCTGTACATGCCATACATTCTATAAATATTCCACATTGAATGGAAATCCAATTCAGAGTGTTGATTTGTCAACTACTGATGGTGATATGTCCTTGTGGCAGCTACATAGACGAGTTGGGCCTCTATTGCCGAAAGATTCCAGAACATTATCTTTACACTGCTGCTTAAATGAAAGTCATCCAAAAAGCCAATCCGTAAATATTCCCACAGATTTAGAGCCTTGTGGAATATTTTGGGTTGACGGCAAAATATCTGATGGTTTGACTTTATGTTGGTCCCTTGGGAGAGGGGCAAAGCTCTTGTGTGGGATGCTACTGATGTCAATACATTAGCGGCCTCTCACATCAAGGGTATTGCTATGGCCAGAGTGGGGTCAAAGGTAGCAGAATCAGGTGACAAGCGTAAATATGAGTCTTTGAAGGTAGACTGTATATTTGTTCCATTTCCGTAGAGACTATCAGGCCTTGGTCGGGATGCAGTTTCTAAAGGAATTAATTGTATCTGTAACTGGTTGTTGCCTATGGTGACAAGAAAGCTGGTTCTTGTTTGTCTCCACAATCTAGTCTTACCACTCAATGTGGAAATGCCGCCAGCATTCATGGTACCATGCTACAAGGAGTGGAGTACAAGGAGTTCATGATAACAGCAGTTAATAAATATTGTAAACGTAAAAATACTTTTGTTTCTGTATATAATAAAATATTGAATATATACTAAAGTATTGAAAAAAATAGTAACTGAATTTTTTTTTATATAAACACAAAAAATGGTCAATTATTTCGCCTAACAAAAATCCTTCTCACAGGAGAGGCCTATAAACTGCAATGAGGTTTTAGTAAGGACTGTTAAAAGTTTAAAGTTTTGTTGTTTACCTATTTTTAATCAATTAATAAGCAAGTGCTTACTACACAGTGGTGAAAGTAGTTTAGTATAATAATAGCATACTAACTCAGATACTAATATAACCACAGGCAATTAAAAAAAAATGTATAGAATTTTAATCATTTGAGACAAAGTTTTGTACATTTTTTGAATTAAACTTTTTGACTGAATACATTATTTTAATTTAGATCAGTCCAAAGTAATCCAAAGTATATTAGTAAACATTACTAGGAAAATAACATATTTTTTTAAAGATATTAAAACAGCTCCAATTCAAATAACCTATGAATAAGACAATGAACTAACATACCTTTTTTGTCATACTCTGGAAAGGCAGTGCTCCCAGGATAACATGGTCGTCTATTCTGTCATACCAGCGCCTGCTGGTCACCTTTTCCATAAACACATTGTACAATAGTGTTGGATAAAACGTAACCCTCGCAAACATCGCTGTTCCCTGTCAAGATACAGTTATGTTAACAACAAACATGTGCACTCTGCGGTCGCGATCTTATACGAACAAGTATAACACAGACTAAGGAATGATGCTACCATGGTGAAAGCTGGCTGGTTATCCGTGGTGGGGATTGAATTAATTTGTTTGGAAAACTTCGCACACCCGTTCAAGTTCGAAGTTTGTTTTGACAGCAAATGTTATTGTCAGTGTCACTGTCTACTCCGTGACAAATGTCAGTGTCGACAGTTGAATGTTGCGTTTAGGAATTGCACGTGGTAAAGGTAGAGTTAGTTTAATTTTTCATTAGACATTATTGTTTTTACAACATGTGGTTATTACATATATATGGCTTAGTGTATTTAGTACATTTTAAATAGTAAAGGAATAGAGTGGATTGAAATGGCAAAGGATAGAACCATGTGGAATGAACTGGAGAAGACCTTTAGTCATGAGAGGCCCTTAATAGTAGTTTTAAATATTACATAAGTTATGTAGATTTATAAGTCTTACATTTAAAAAACATTGTTAAAAAATATAAAAAAATGCATGTTAGTATTATGTTAATGGTATAATTATTTACAGGCTTTATTATTATTATTATTTTGTAAACTATTCTGCTAACATCTATTTAAATGGGTGTTATGTTTGCCAAATATTGATTGAAAAAATAGTAAATCTTTTTTTTAAAAAAAGTAAATCTTTTTATTAATAGTAATATTTTAAAGCGCCATCTATTGCCACTAAACGAAGATTGGATAATTATATCCATAACGGCTTGTATAAGTCTATTGCAGGGCATAGGCCTCTCCCATTGGGATATAGATAATGCATATATAACTGAAAAGGAGGATTTGTCATAATCGCCACGTGGCTGCCTGTCTCAAAAAATATCAGACAAAAACAAGCACAAAATGTCATCTCAGCAGAAAGTAATAAAAGAAAGAAATACTATCCTGCGCTGATGCCCCTGTTTGGCTCTTTGAGGGGGCAGTTGAAAGGATGTCTTTCAATTAGCATAATATGGCCTTAATGAGGTCTTGGAAATTTTTTAACTTTGAATACAATTAAATCAAAATATGTGCCTTTTTAATTCAAAATTCTATTCAACCATCTCCAAACTTTGAGTTAGTTTTTAATAGCTCTAGCGTTGCTCCTGCATACATTCTCGCTCTCGCTCCCGTATCAGTTCTAGCTTCATTTCCCGCTTCCGCACTCCCTCCTGTTTCCGTTCTCGCTCACGCTCCCGCTCCACTCCCTCTCCAGCTCTCGCTCTCGCTCACATGCATCCGTTCTTGCTCACATGCATCCGTTCTCGCTCCCACTGCCGTATCAGTTCTAGCCCCAGTTTCCGCTCCCGCACTCCCTCTTTTTTCCGCTCTCGCTCTCGCACGCATTCCCACTTCCGTACCCGCACAAGAATCCGCTTTCACTCCAGCCCTCGCACTCGCACAGCTCCCACTCTCGTTCCCGCTCCCGCACACGCATCCGTTCTCACAATCATTCCCGTTCTCACTCCCGTTCCCGTACTCGCTCCGCATCCGCACCCTATCCGGCTTCCGCTCTCGCACTTGTTCCCGCTCACGCACCCGCATCCGTTTCCGTTCCTGCACCCGTACGCGAACCGTTCTCACTGCCGCTTCCACACTCGCTCTTGGCATTCAATCCGTTCTCGCTCCTGCTCCCGCATCAGTCTAGCTTCAGCTCACGCCCCCGCTACCGCTCTCGTTCCAGCTCCCGCTCTCGCTCCTGCATTCGCTTCTTCTCCAGCTCCTGCTCCGGCACCCGCACCCGTATCAGGTCTTTTATCTCTACATCTCCCACTATCGCACGCGCTCGTACTTCCGCTTCCGCTCTGGCACTCGTGCCCGCTTCCACAGCCCCACTCGCATCCGCTCTCGCTCCCAGTCCCGCATTAGTTCTAGCTCCAACTCCCGCCCCCGCTCCCATACTCGCTCCAGCACCCGCTCCCGAAAAACCTACTTCAAAAACTAAAAGTAATTAAAGTAATCAAAGTAAAAACAAAAAAAAGTATTTAAAGTAAAGTAATCAGTCACGATAGTCGAGTGGTTGGGTGGTCGGAATTTCGAGTCAAGAGACCCGAGTTCGAGCCCCAGGTGGTAGGCTCGTACCAATGGGTTTTTCAAAAACTTATGTACGAATTATACTCGGCTTGGACATAAAGACGGCGACGGGCTCACCACCTGTCACGTTGTCCTGAAAATATCTTCGGTGGAAGATGGGTCAAAGGTACTTCATTCTCTAGACTAGACCTCTGTCTACCCCTGTATTGGGAATTGCATGAAGATATATATTTTATATCATTTTATGTACTTCGTCACTATTTTAAATAAAAAGATTTTCGGATTTTCCAAAATCCGAACAATTAATTTAGGTAAAGTTATTTTATGTTACTTTTCGGCCCCTACTTAAAATCAAATGAAATCATTTTTTTTCGATATAAGTAACATACATTACATCTATCGATCGTCATTGTTTGATCTAACATCGTTTCGTTATGAAGTTCCTCTATGGAGAACAATGGGTGTCGAATCTGCTTTGCGATCACAGGCATAGGACATCTCAGGAAACAGGGCCTGACGGTAACTTGACAGATTCTTATCATTCGTTTCATGTTGAGACGGAATCTCCGTGGATTAAAAAAATGTAAATCAATATATTTACACATAGTGCAATACGTCGTCCGTCTGGGATGACGTGACAGGTGGTGAGCTTGTCACTTTGAATGTCAAAATACAAAAAGTTTCCGATATGGAATGATTCGATTTTATTTGTAGTAGAGGCCTAGGCCTCCCTGAAAAAAGGATACACCGTTGAATAATTTGCATGCTTATTTATTAAACTTTACTTTACGTCTATTTTGCTTAAGTTTTAGATTAGGCGACATATAAATATTAGACAGTAGAATAGAAATTTTATCTCCTGGTCTTCTGCGGAGACTTATTTAATGAACTACAAAATTGCTATAGAATTTTGGCAGGCGTTATTGCAAAAGTAATTAAACTAAATTGAGAATTGGTATTACATTAAATTAAAGATTTCAATTAATTGGATAATCTTTTTGTTTATATACATATTTCTTACGAAAAGATAATTTTTAAAAAGTATAATAAGTATGTATTTCATGGTGTATTCATATTTTATTAAAGTAAATGTTAAATCAGATGGACATGAATTATATATGAAAAAAAAAGAAACATTGTTTCATATAAGCTTCGGTGAAAGATGGCTCGATAGGATTAATTGGTCTAGACCTGGTCTACCCCAGTAAAGGAAAAATACGAAAAATAAAAAGGATATAGTTCACTTACACAAGTTTAAGTGTCTCTCAAAAAACGTTAACATAAGAACGACCCTTAACCTCATTTGGTAAACTACTCAAAAGCGTTTATAATTCAGACGTATAATGCCTTCTTACCATAAATTTGGGATTTAGCAAAAATCACTGTGCAATTTATCCAATCAATGCATTTTTGCAACATTCGTAATAGGAGAGTTGAACGGTAGGTCCAACTACATATTACTATCCTGTTTTTGGATTTAAGAAGTTATTTTTGTTTCATTATTAGTTCTGTCCTTATAAAAATAGTTGTTTTTATTACTTAATTTTGTAATTCGATTCAACTCCATTTACTTAAATGTTTATTTCCCGGAAACGGCGACGGACACCACCAGTCACGTTGTCCCGAAAATATCTTCAGTGGAAGGTGGGTCGAAGGGACTTAATTGTCTAGACCTCTGTCTACCCCTGTATTGGGAATTGTGTGAAGATATTTATTTTTTATTTTATTTCCTGTAAATAAAATGTTGTCTTAATATTTAAATTTACATACATATCGGCCAGTTAAAGTCCACTGCAGGACAGAGGCCTCTCCCTTAGGGAGGATTTGCTATAATCGCCACGCTTGGGAAGCGGAAAGGTGATCGCAGTACCAGACCACTCGCACCTCAAACGCTGCTGCCCATGTTCGGTCTGATAACTTTGGTCTGATATTTTTAGAGATGGTTATGAGATCTATCGGTTGCCATAGCGATATTCAAGGCTGTTTTCCTTAGTCTGCATTTACAACATCCTCGGGAATAAAGGGAATGGTAATATTCTAACGTCGTTACCACACGGTTTTATTTTAGACATATATAAATTATTATTTTTATAAAAATTTACATGACGTTAACAAAAAAACCAAAATTTTTTCGTTGAACTTGCAAATGTAAAATCCTTTAATTGATACAAAAATATTATTGTATTTAGTTAAATGTTATTATTGTATTATTTTAAATAAGAGAGTACAATAAAATATTTTTATCACTCTTGCTACATTTTCTCGGGTCTGGGTGTTTGTGGTGCCTTCGTTGTTTCCGATTCCCATACCTCAAGTGCTTTAGCATCTTACATTGGGATCGGAGCAATGCATGTGATGTTGACCCTTGGTTGTGTTTTATGTATGTATTTATTTATTTATTATTATTATTATTAAAAAATAAATAAAATATAAATATCTTCACGCAATTCCCAATACAGGGGTCTAGACTAGACAGAGGTCTAGTCTAGACAATTAAGTCCCTTGGACCCACCTTATACCGAGTATATTTTAGGGACAACGTGACAGGTGGTTAGCCCGTCGCCGTCTTTATGTCCAAGCCGACGATACAATTCGTACATAAGTTTTTGAAAAACCCATTGGTACCTGGGGATCGTACTCGGGTCTCTTGACTCGAAATTTCGACCACCCAATCACTCGGCTATCGTGATTTCTTACTATTATTATTATTATTTAAAATAATTATTAACTAAAAACAGTGGTAGAGCCACGCATCAGCTTTTGTTGTTGCATGAATGGGCCGGCTCGACCGGGCAAGTACCACGACCTCACAGAATACCGGCGTGAAGTAGAAGTCTAATAAACTTCTGCCTTTCGTTTGGTGAGTGCAAGTAACCGTAGGCCCACACACCCCCCTCCCCCAATTCTGGGGGGGGGGGCACACTAAGGGAGGCAACGCATCTGCTATACCTCTGGTATTGCGGGTTTTCATGGGCGGCGGTAATCACTTACCATCACGTGAGCCACCTGCTCGTTTGCCTCCCTTTTCTATATAAAAAAATAACTAAAAACAATCAATCACATACGTTCATTACATACAAATAAATAAGAGGTAGAATATGTTAGTTTATGAAACGAGTAATTCTCGTACTTATATTTCTTTAATTTTATAGGTAAAAAATGATTTAATAAGTCAGCCCATTTGTCCAACAGGCATTCATGGATTTTACGTTCTTACAGACATGCTATGAAAATTTCGGAAAACAAGGAAATCGGGATATCTCGTGTTAAAACATACTTCTGTAACCGAATTCAAGCAAATTATACTCATAATCCTTAATTACAGTTCGAAAATAGACCTCATAAATCCAACCACATCATAATGCATATATTTTCCTCTGAGGTATTTTTTTGTAATGAAGATTATTAATTTGCTGCCCATGGCGGGCTTCTTTCAGAAATCGAAAGAGATATCATCGGCGTGATGCATTGCCGCCATTTGTCGCGCTCAGCGGGGCGCGAGCCGTCCGAATTCGAAATTAAATTAAAGCGCGGCAAAAACAACGCTAACGTCAGTTGCGCGTAGCCGAATTTATATAGACAAGTAAAGTCGAATTGTCTGTTGGTCAATTTACATATAAATAAATAAATAAATACCTTCACACGCTCATCTTTGTGAACGCATTTTCCCAATGCTCGGGTACACAACGGAGCTTTTTTTGATACAACGTGACGGTGGTGAGCCTGCCGTCGTATTTATGTACAAGCCAACGATATAAATCGTATATAAATTTTGAAATTAGTTAATTGGTACGGCCTAACACCTGCGGATCGAACTCAAGTCCTTCTGGTCAAGTCCATTCGACCCGAGTTTAATCCCCAGGAGGAATTGACTTTCCCTGAATGAAAAGGGCCACATATACTTAAGCGGATATTAAAATAATTTTTAAATAAATTTTACAATAAAATATTTTGTAAATATAAAAATATGTTTATCCATAGACAAAGTCATTGGCATTCAATAGTAGAAAATAGATTCGATCTGCACTAATTTGTCTATGACTCCCGTAACGCAACAATGAACGTTAAAAAAAAAAACTTTTTGTCCCTGTTCTTCTTTTATTCTACAGATAATTAATTAATTTTATCACGATTTAGAGTTCTCGGAAACGTTGCAAAGGGGTCACGGGTCGAGGAATAACGAGTAAATAATTAAATTTAATGATACACATTTGTTTCAAGCTGCACAAAGGGCGTGTATCTCTATGTGTCACTGATCACGATTTCACGCCTTCGGTATAAACAAACGTTAATTATTAATTAACCTTAGCGTTGCGATAAGGATGGGCAGATGTCATTATTTTGTTGCATAATTAGTCTGTCCGTAAAGAGTTACAACAGGTCCGTAACAACTATAATTTTTAACACACGGTTTTTTTTCAATAGGAGAAAAAATAGGATAGATATATTAGTGACCGCAGTGATCCCATTTTTTGGATGAAGATAAAAAGTTATAAGAAATACGGAAAATATTTAAGTTAAATGTATCTATGATTTGGCAATTGGCAATTGCTAGGCTTTTGCTGACTCAATGTGTCTAATGCATATTCATCAAAATAAAAAAAATTAATTATGTTGTGTTGTATGTGACCCCAGCGGGACTCGAATCTTAAATTTAGCTTCGAAGGCAGGATCACTACCATCTAGGCTATCGGTTATACTATATTTACAACCTGTGGAAAGTTCTCTCGTTAGTAAGTACTAGTAAGACATAAGACACTACATCAATTATAGGTGGTAGGCTCGTAGCAATGGGTTTTTTCATATACCTATGTACGAATTGTATCGTTGACTTGGACATTGAGACGGCGACGAGCTCACCACTTGTCACGTAGTCCACAAAAATATCTTCGGTGGAAGGTGGGTTGAAACGACGAATGGTCTAGACCTTTGTCTACCCCAGGATTGGGAATGGCGTGAAGATATTTGTTTTATTATTTTTATATTTAATATATATTTCCATTTTTAAAAACTTTTGCCTATATTGCCACTAACGGCATCCACGGAAGAGGGGGTTGGTTTAAAACCTCCCAATTTATTGGTAAATGTAGTCACGATAGATAGATAGTGGTTGGTTGATCGAAACATAGTTTTAGTTTACCACTTTCTGTTTTTATCTGATACAGCTGTAGCCGATCAACATGGAAGACAATGTTTCTTGCGGTATATAGTATCCTGACCGATCCGCCACAGCGACTTGGACTATTGCGAGCGTCGTTCGTGTGCTCGCAGGTGACTGACGTAACTGATTCTTGCGCTGAACGTGCGCGCACATTGAGCGCAAGTCAGCACCCCTCCGACATAGTTGTAGGTGATGGCTGCAGGTGATCGAGCCTTGATCGCGTCTCGTTTGGAATCGAGTTAGTCAATATTTGAAAAGATTTAAATGTCTACCCGAGTATTGTGAATGGCGTAAAGATATTTTTTTAATCACAAAGATTTATTGTATGGGCGAGTTTATAACATTGATAAGGATACTTAAACATATCTATGGACGACACGGTAATTATCATACAATATTAAATAATTTAATCCATTTTTTTCACTCTCTGCGTCTACAATCGCTTCAGAGAGCCGACATAAAATGCATTAAGCTCAGATACAATATCTCATCTGTCATCATTAATGCCACAGCATCCTAATAAGTTTGCTACAATAAATAAAGGGGGGTATATCAAAGAAGTGCGCTCTGCTTAAAATAGGGTTGTCAACTTGAAATTACGAATTATTAAAATAAGTTAAAAAAACGTTATTTACTTTTAGATTAATTTCGAAAAAAAAAAACAATATTTTTCATTTGTTATTTGGTGTAAGATGTTGATCCAAAATTTAATATTGAATTAGAAATTTAATCTAATTATTTTTCTTGAGTCTACAGCAAATTTTTTGTGCTCTAGCCAGGTAGGCTATATTTTTAGTAGTTATTTTTTTCAATTTGCTATAAATAAATAGAAGAATGGGTGACTTTTTTACAGTTTTAATTAGATTTCAAAAAGTAGACTTTAAAAGAATTCGAAAACTGTATACGACTAAACTATAACTTTGTTATTTGAGTCTAAGTTAAGGTAGCCGAGTGGTTAGGTTATCGGAATTTGAGTCAAAAGACCCGAGTTCGATCCCCAAAAGCCTTATTTACAATTTATGGATATTTCGTTTTCGAATTTAACACATCTTAAAAGATTTAAATATTTAATAGTAATTCCCTAAAAACACCAAAACATCCCAAACACGAAGATCGGTCGACAGGACTTAATTCTCTAGACCCCTATCTATCCCAGTGTTGGTAATGGCGTTAAGATATTAATTATTTTATTTAATAATTAATCGAATGAGTATAACAGTCAACCCTAGCACAGTGGTTGTAATTGTGGCCAAGTGAAATATGGCGTCGAATGATACGGACTCCGTCGTGGACGTCTCGCCGCTTTAATATCGACGTTTACACGCTATAAATATTTTAAATGATTATCTCACTGCCACATTCATTTACATAGGATGAGGTGACCTTTTAAAATATTCACAACGGCGAAACAATTGCTAATCTATGAAACGACATGACACAAAGTGATACAAAAATTTTGTTTGTATAATGTAAAATAATACACTGGTTGTTGTGTACACTAGTTTGCTCCTTTTTTAAGTTTTCCAGCAACAGGCCTGCTGGAAGAAATTTCAATTTGGAATAAGCTGTGCCTTTGTACTTATATTTAGTTTTTTTTTTTTTTTGTTTCTCTGTTTAATATTATGTATACATGAATAGTAATATAAATAAATTAATAATAATAACAAAACAATAAGAGATGCGAAATCAATTGGAGACTCTGAATCATTCACTAAACTTAACACGCTATATATGGAGTATATGTTATGTGTCATGGTTACCTTATGCTGTCTATGCATGTGGCAAAGGACAGGCCACATAGTTCGACGAATTATCACAAAACGATTATCAGTTGGTGAAAAAAAGATTCTCGAGTTTCAACCTTGTTTAGGGAATCGTAGTGTTGGGCGATCCCCACAAGATCGAGTGACGACCTGCAAAATATTGCGAAGAGACGATGGATGCAGGTGGCTGTGGACCATTCCTTGTGGTGGTTCTAGGAGAGGCCTATGTTCAGCAGTGGACTCTTGATAGGTTGAAAGAAAAAGATGTCTATACATAGTATACGTCACTAGTAGAGTAAGTTAATCTATGTACCAGCGGGTAAAAGTCAAGCCAATTGTAGTGAATTTTTGTAATGAATAAGATGAGAATAAATGGCATATATAATAACGATCAGTGTGTATTATTTGTTTTCCATCCCTTGTTATCGGACTTTTAGTCAGCGATTAGGAGGTCATGAGGTTCAGAGAGGGTAATGTAGGTTACTCTTATGTCTTGGTTGGAAATGGTTTGCACCTAGGAACAATTAACTAATTCTATGACCTCATGTATTCAGTACAGTCTCTAAACCTTTTTTAAAGTGTCTTCAATAATACATAAAACTCTTTTAGTATTCTCCTTTAGGAGATTACTTTTAAGTAATAATTATCATAAGTTAAAGACTAAAACAATAAAATAGTCACGATAGGCGAATGGTTAGGTGATCGGAATTCGAGTCAAGAGACCTGAGTTCCTTACCCAGATGGTAGGCTCATAGCAATGAGTTTTTCAGAAACTTATGTACGATTTATATCGCTTGTTTGGACATAAAGTCACCTGCCACCACCTGTCACGTTGTCTCAAAAATATCTTTGGTAGAAGCTGAGTCGAAAGGACTTAATTGTCTAGACCTATTTCTACCCTTGTATTGGGAATAGCGTTAATATACTTTTTTAAAGCAATAATCGCCGTCAGTAAAAATGGCCTGTAAAAGTCCACTGCTACACATAAAGCAGGACGAAAATGGCACAACAGACTCTGATGCCTGTCATCGATCTCCTGAATTTTGTACAATAGCGACCAGGGATTCCGATAGAAACAGGTGCAACAGTTACCCGATCCCTGGCCCTGACCTCACATAAATAGTCGCGATTTGAACTAAATCGCTCCGCATTCGCGCTTTGTCCAAACGTCAGACGCTTATTTCTGTCCAAAAAGCGCTCGAAAGACTTAAAGCCATCGCAGTTGATGTATTGCGCCGGCACGCGAATCCCGAGCTTTATATTCAAATCGGCCATTCAAACGCGCCCGTCGTCTATGCCACTGTTGACAATTCGCGGGCATTTCGAAAAAGGAACACCGCGAACGTCATTCATGTCATTTGAATTTTGCTTTTTTGGGCGGACCGATACGCATCTGGCTTCTGGGGAACTTTCAGAGGCTATGCATTGGTTTTATTGCAAGTCGATTGTGTCCGAGAGATTTACCTTGAGATATTTGACGTGAGGGACTGATAAAGTTAGTGTTCTGCAGCGGCCGGGACGTTAACGAGCGGCTGAGTAATGAGACGCCTTTGTGATTTGAACAATGGCCGCTTCCGATTGCCATTGTTTCTATTATTTACAATGAAATGAATGGCAAAGGTGATAATAGATTGTGCCATCAATTTAATAATTACGTTTGCGAATAGTATATATCAGATAATTTAGTTTTTTTGGTTCTAGCGTCGCATTGGGGCAAAAGTTTTACATAATTAGGCGGCGGTTATTTGCAAATTTCAAAGTCCGAAAGTTGATGCAAATACGATGCCCTGAGATGCGTCGAACGGTTCCCGATCTGCATACAATGAGATGCGGCATCGCTCCAGTTTATTCGTAATTTACTGCTGATGCTGTCGCTAAGATGTCGCTCCGAGATAGCTCCTGCCTACCTAATTTAAAATATATACTTATAGCAGATGCGCCCTGCTGCTTTGCCTGCGGAATATCAATTTATTTTTAAAATACAATCTCGATTTAATTTTCTCTTCTCTTCTTTATATAAAATTTAAACATAGTTCTAAAACGATATATATCTATATAAATTTAGCACATGAAATATAAAGCCCAAGTACCGGAAATATATAGAGAAACGTGGAAAAAAAGGTCGCTTTGATGTTTTACCGCTCTACTTAACTTTCGCAACTTTCTATGGGCTATAGAACAAACGGTTTTTATCCGGTTGAGGTTTCATATCTGCTTGATACTTCCGGGTATTATAGATTTCCGGGTAGAATGGTTGTTTTAGCACGTGGAAGAGGGTTTGAAAAGGCGCGTTTGCGATGCTTTAGCGCGAATTCAAACCTGCGAAGAGGATGACCTTTAATTAGGAGGGTTCGCTAAGGGTGAAACGGTGCTTGTGGAGTGATGAATAACAATAAAGTTTATATTAATTATTACATCGTGCCCTGGACAATTACAGTAAATTTTGTTAGCACGCGCATAATAATTAAGGTAAAAAATGAAACTAAACAAGTAGTTAGCTGACGCGTGGTAAGGATTTAATAAACATTTGCTATTTATTATCTGTTGACCACCAATTACAGCGTTCGGAACGCCCTCCGCTGACAAATTGCCGCGCACCTCCGCGCCCTTTCAATATGGCTGCCTGGTGCCGAGAATGTAAATTAGCAGTTGTTAAATTTCTTTTATTAATTAGTCACATGTCTTTATTATAACGTGGTACGTAGTTTTTATGTAGCTAAAAATGTCTTCGGTGGAAGGCGGGGCGAAAGGACTTAATTGTCTAGCCCCGTATTGGGAATGGCGTGAAGATATTTTTATGTCATATTAGAAATTATGTCTCTGAATTGTAAACAATTTTTCAACCTTTCTACAAATACTCACCATGATATAAGGGCAGAAGATAGGAATGGATCTGTGTTGTAAACGAGCGTAAATCTGTCTCTGTATGTCAATCTTTATATCCATTCGAATATTACAGTTATTTTGTTTTTATGTTATTTTATATTGATACAATGTTTAGACGACCTCCGTGAACGAGGGGCGTAAACACTGGTTTTCAAGGTGTCGCCATCTCGAGGTCCCGGGTTCGATTCCCGGTCGGGTCAATGTAGAAAAAATACTTTTTTTCTACATGTTCTCGGGTCTGGGTGTTTATGGTGCCTTTGTTGTTTCAGATTCTCATGCCTCAAGTGCTTTAGCATGTCTGTGTCTGTAGCATGTCATGTGTAGCTTTAGCATGTGTTACAATGGGGTCGGAGCATTGTATGTGAAGTTGTCCCTAACTATATATGTATTATTTATTATTATTTAATGTTATAATATATAATATGTTATATTTTATTGTATAATATATGTTACGTTATAATGTTACAGTGTTTTAATCGTTGATCACTTCATCGGAACGTGTCGTTTGACGAAAAGATAGCGGCTGGTATTAAATTCGCAGGTGTCGACATTTCTGGCCACGTATAAATTAAATAGATATACATTAAAGTCGTTCTGGCAAACGTACTTATTTAACTGAATAATTAGCTAGCCCTGTTAACAAACAGTGTATGTCTATGCACACCGGAAAACTTAAGTTTTTTTTTTGTATCAAGCTGAAATGCATTTAGAAGTACATTGAAAAGGTAATAAAAATAGTGTTATATATCTTACAAAGTATTATAAATAAATACTAAATACATTCCTATATAAGGATAAAAAAGGTTAAAAAGTACAAGTACACACATTATATAATATTTTGTTACAATATATTACACGTGGTCTACCAAATAAACTTTAACTCAGCATAATGCTGCAGAGACTGCAGTGCTGGTTTTCATTAGGAACCTTGGTGTGACTACACAAACAGAGTTCTATTCATCAATATCAACTATATTCTATAAAAATAAAAAAATATAAATATCTTCACGCAAATCCCAATACAGGGGTAGATAGAGGTCTGGTCTAGACACTTAAGTCCCTTCGACCCACCTTCCACCGAAGTAATTTCGGGACAACGTGACAGGTGGTGAGTCCGTCGTCGCCTTTATATCCAAGCCCACGATGTTATTCGTACATAAGTTTTTGAAAAACCCAATGGTACAAGCCTGCCACCTGGGTATCGAACTCGGGTCTTTTGTCTCGAAATTCTGACCACCCAACCAAATATAATATAAGTATGTAAGTCACGATAGCCGAGTGCTATGGTGATTTATATACTTATATTATTTACTTTCTCTTATTTATTACTCTCTAGCCTAGCCCTCACTAGAATATCTAATAGAGACAGGGGGTTGTTATTTTATTACTTGTTTGAAAGATTTCCAAAGAGCGCAAAATAAATTAATAAAAACTTTGTTCCAGCTTTACTGCCATTTCCCTACTAAAGTACTATATAAGAAAACCGATACATTATCTCTTAGTCAATTATACAAATACAAAATATGCATTCTAGTTAGAAGAATACTATCAGAAACCATACACGCACAAATTACATTCAAAACTAAATCACACTCACACTACACACGAAACAAACATAAATTACAATTACCAAAAGTCAGAACCAAAAAGTATGGCTTAAAAACTATACAGTTTGAAGGAGCACTACTGTAAACAGCCTCCCAAATGAAATACTTCATGAAAAATCCTTTTTGATTTTTAAGGCTAAGCTTAGAAAGCACTGTCAAAATTTGTGATACATATTAACATTAAGTTTTGCATTGTATAGAGTCACCACATACACTACGCATAATTACATACTATGTCAATAATTAAGTTTTCCTGTAGAAGTGAACAATGTTCTTAATAGGAAATAAATTCTCTCTCTAAACCTAAACCTATATTATATTTTCATACCCGTATACGTATACATATATTCATATATCCACAGGAAAGTGAATTAAATTTATCAACAAGCGATTCAAGTAGTACAAATGATCACGCGTCAAACAAATTTCCCACATTCATCTCCTGTCCACTTCGCTAGTGCTTGAAAGAAGTTAGAATATTAAAACAAAACGAACGGTTAACGAAACTAAGGATTCAATTCAATAGCTCCGCCATTGTTGTCTGTCGGCCATTGTTTGTGCCATTTTCGGAGATGATTCGCCGTTTCGTGATAAATGTGGGTAAGGAATTGTCTGTGGACGTCTTATGGACCTGTTTCGGGATCTATGCGAGCAGTCAACAGTTTTCAGATTTAAGTTTTTTAAGCCGCTTCATGGCTCTGTTGATTATAGCGACCTTTATGAAGGTAAATACGCTTTAGTCACGATATTCGACTGAGTGGTGGTCGGAATTTCGAGTCAAGAGGCCCGAATTCGATACCCAGGTGGTAGAGAGAGCTGTATTATATATATGAGGGCGGAACATAAATAATATTTTTGACATTAATTAAGTTTTTTATTGTATATCCAATAGAAAACTTAATAAGATAAATAAATAAATAGACAGAGACCACATCACATACATTGCTCTGATTCCAAATTATGTAGCCTAAGTACTTGAGTTATGGAATCGAAAACAACGATGGTACCGCAAACACCCTGACCCGAGATCATGCGGAAAAAGTGCTGTTAAAACCCGTAAATGCTTAAACTGTACACAACTTTGTAATTAGAGTACAACTGTATTTGCTCAGTCAGATTTGAGAAGGTAAAAATTAAAACACGGCCTTTTTGCCCATTGCAACATGACTCATATGACAACGATAAACAACTGTTATTTTTTTGTGTAATTTTTATGTTTTGTAGGTATTGTCATTACTTTAGTTTCGTCTCTAAGTTTGTTAATTTTTTTCTCATTGTTAATTTTCTCTTCAATTTACTATGTTCGTGGTGTATTATGTGCAATAAAGGTTTCTTTCTTTTTTCATTTCACACAAATCTCGAAATAATCACATAATAGATAAAAACACATACAAGCAAACTTACAAACTTTTCCTTTTTTTGCAGTCGTTTAATCGTCGGCCTCATCGCTCTATATGTCTCTTACGAGCAACGTTTGATTGAACAAACTTATTTTTTGATTGCTTTAGCAATCTAGCAATGCCTAGCATTACTAGTATTCCTGTAACCACGCCAACTAAGCTGCAATGGTTGTGTGGTTCCCGCCAACAGTTGAATGGCGGCCCCGAACCTGCGACATAACGTTGCGCTGTCCTCAACCAACCGCGCAACCAAAACCAACCAAAAGCGCTGTCCTAAACCATCAGTCCGTTGATGCATATAAGTTTAAGTACAGCTAATTAGTGTCTACTTCTGTCCACCCCAGTTATCTAGTACCGAGCGACTTTTGCTGCAGGAATGGGGATAGACTCTACCGGGTAAATTACGACCTTTCGGCAATATTGGCCTTAAATAAAAATAACTTCGGAGCGGTAATAGACTAATGTTTAAAAGTACGGACTGCAAAGCATACCATCGCAAGTTCGGACCCGTTATTCGAATATTGTCGTGAACCAACTCCAGTCACAAGCACTGCGGCTTAGTTGGAGTGGTTAACAGGAATACTAGTAATGTTACTTGGCATTGCTAATACTCTTTTAAAAAAATAAAATAGAGACAGAAATCGGAGGCCTTCTCCCGCTAAGGCGGAACTAAAATATATGCCATGAAACATTAATTTAAATATTTATTTTATAAGATAAGTAAATGAATAGACAGGGACATCATCACATGCATTGCTCTAATCCCAAAGTAGCTTAAGCACTTGTATCATGGAATCAGAAACAACGAAGATATCACAAACACCCAGACCCGAGAAACTGTAGAAAAAGTGTTTTCTATATTGTTCCCACCGAGAATTGAACCCGGGACCTCAGAGCTGGCGACACCATAAAAACTGGCATATACGCCACCCGTCCAAGAATAATTAATAAATATTTTCATCGAATTAATAAATAAATATTCATATGTACATATAAACATCCATGGCTCGAGTGCAAACATTTACATTCATCACACAAACATCCTAGAGACTCGGCTAGCAACTAGGCTAAGGGATGGTCGGTATAAATTTCGTAAAAATCGACTCCCTTATTTCTTATCGAAAAGTTTTATCGACCGCTATCGATAAAACTTTATTTTGAACTTAACGCAAAGTTAACACGACAATTAATTCACCAGCTCGTGAACAAATCACAAACTCCATTAACAGTTTTGACTTGACGTCACTCTGAATGTTGTTTGTCAAAGTCAAATCGAAGTCTATTTGGACGTCACAATATATCACTCTCCATTGTGTTTGTGGGATTTCGGTTTTTGGGTTCCGTTAATGAATCAGTTGGTTTAGTTCCAAAAAAAAAATATTCATTCAGACATTACGTCATTCCCAATACTTGGGGTAGATAGAGGTCTAGACAGTTAAGTCTTTTCGATCCACCTATCACCGAGGAAATTTTTTGGGACAACGTACAGCGAACGATATAATTCGTTCTAAGTTTTTGAAAAAACCCATTGGTACGAGCCTGCCACCTGGGGATCGAACTCGGATCTCTTGATCGAATTCCAACAACCTAACCACTCGGTTATCGTAGCGTTTTAAAAAAAGTTACGATAGCTATAGTGGGGTCAGCAGGCTCGAGGGAAGCCTGTGCGCTAAGCAGGTTAATGGTAAGCACGCAGCCCTAAAGGGATACTGCCACTACAGTTATTTTTATCAGTATTATAATAACTTGAGAACAGATCGCCAATTTTCACGATCCTTATTTTTTCGCGTCTTTCTAATTAGTCATTTTCATCATACATGCACGTCTAGGCGACTCAGAAACCGTTCGTCGAAAAATAAATTTGTTAACATAATAAGATATGTTAACAAATTTATCAACAATCGATTTTAAAGTTTACGGTGGGTCGCAGGGACTTAATTGTCAAGACTAGACCTATGTCTACCCCTGTATTGTGTGAAGATATTTATTTTATTTATTTTAAAGTTCACCTACGGAACCATTTCTATTCAGTTCCAATTCGGGCTCAACCTCCCTTCCACATTAAACCCGCTACCGGTGATCTTTCTAGTTATGGATGGTTCATTGACAGTTCCGTGTTTCCCGTTTGACAGTTTGACTAATGTTGCCCTATATACGGCGATTGATGTTTAAATAAAAGAATCGGAATTCAAAATTGGGGTGTCAACACTTGGACAAATGATGGAGACATTGTTGTGGAAAAATTAACTTTTATCTGCAACAAAGATGGATTGTTTGACGTCGGCATATCGGACTGTATTTGTATTGCATGGTAGAAGTTTGGTTGGGAGTGTAACGTATAACGATGGCAGTTAGATCTCCACAAAGAGGAGTAACTCTCTCTCGAGGAGGAGCTGCCTAGGGGCGCGGATATGTGCGAAAGCATTCCCGTGGCCCTGACAACAAGGGGCTTTGGTTGGTGAGACCTCGGTATGACACGTCCTTGTCCCCACTGGAGCGAGTATACGTTAGGTATTTAACGTTACAGGCAGTATACGTTAAGGGCAACACAAGACAAAAAAGCGGCCTGCTAAAGACTGCAGGATACAGGAAGGACCAGACACCATGCACCGGACATCAGACCCGGCTGACGTCTGCTGAATTTTGATGTATTTCGAGATTACACACGTCATTGTAAAATTGCCCAATAATGGAATCGTGCAATATAATTTTTTAAGAACATCTTTATAACAATGACGACCTCCGTGGATGAGTGGCGTAAACACCGGTTTTTAAGGTGTCGCCATCAAGAGGTCCCGGGTTCGATTCCCGGTCGTGTCAATGTAGAAAAACTACTTTTTCTACATTTTCTCGGCTCTGGGTGTTTGTGGTGCCTTCATTGTTTCCGATTCCCATATCACAAGTGCATTTAGCATCTTATCGTTGGGATCGGAGCAATGTATGTGATGATGTCCCTACCTATATATGTATCTATATATGTATATATGTATGGTATGTTTTTTTAATGAATTTCTGCAAAGTAACAATATATGTATATATACGTATATACATTTTCACGTCATTCCCAATACTGCGGTAGACAGAGGTCCAGAAAAGTAAGTCCTTCCGACCCAACTTTCACCGAAGACATTTTATGGGACAATGTGACAGGTTGTGAGTCTGTCGGCGACTGACTTTAAGTTAAGTCTTTTAAAAAACTCAGCCTACTACCTCGGGATTGAACTCTTGACTTGATTTCAGATCATATAATCCCTTGGTTATCGTAACTACAAACACTTGAGTCTATTAATCACGAGTACACACCGAGGTGGAATCCCGTCAACTGTCTGTAGCCAGTGGTTATTTAGAAGGCTGGACCCTTCATCGACTCTACGACACCCACAATAAGAAAGGAGGTGGAATATTCTTGCACTTATACTACACGGCGTTAGTTAGGTTTTTTGTGAAAAATTGCTTCTATTAGTTAGTTTCTATCAAGGTGACCGTCTCACCGTCGTTGTCTTTAAACGTACCAAACAAGTTTAAAAGTGTCGCTATATATCGTTGGGACTCGTCATCTCTCTTCTGCAATTTTGGATATATTTTTTTCTCTTTCTCTTCTATATTTTTTTTAAATCTGTAAATCTGTGGGACGAATTTCGATCTATTTATCTATTCGACGTCTTTATGTCTATTCTTAGCAAAGAATTGTAATAGTATAATATGAAACAAAAAGTAACAAAAAAAGGATGCCAACGGAACTCCGTTGGACTCTTTGCTGAACTCTTCGCCGTCTATTTGGTCTTTGTCAAAAGAACCTTCTTACGAATGTAAAAAAATAATTATTTTTTTATAGAAAAGGGAGGCAAACGAGCAGGTGGCTCACGTGATGGTAAGTGATTACCGCCGCCCATGAACACCTGCAATACCAGAGACATAGCAGATGCGTTGCCTCCCTTAAAGTGCCCCCCCCCCCAATTGGGGGAGAGTGGTGTGTGGGCCTCCGGTTACCTGCACTCACCAGACGAAACGCAGAAGTTTGTTAAACTTCTACTTCACGCCGGTATTCTGTGAGGTCGTGGTACTTCCCCGGTCGAGCCGGCCCATTCAGGCAACAACAAAAGCTGATGCGTGGCTCTACCACTGTTAAAAAAATAATTAATTTTGTTAACTGAAAATGAAAAAAGCATCAATAGCCGTATGGTTTAGGATGTGGACTGCGAAACATAACGTCGCAGGTTCGGGCCCGCCATTCGACTATTGTCGTGAACCAACTCTAATCACAAGCACTGCAGCTTAGTTGGTTAACAGGAATACTAGTAATGTCATTTGTAGTAACGATATGTATGTAAAAAATAATGGTTTTGATTTTGACTTGTCAACTTGTGACTTGTGTTGGTGTTAGGAGTATCTTCGTCGTTGTGAATTTGTTTTTTATATGATTTGTACAGTTGCCTTAGACATTAAGATGTGCCCATCTTTAGTGATATTCTCTCTAGTGAAAATATATTCTTGTGGAGGTGTAACGGAGGAGTACAATATCAGGATAAACTTGTGAGAATCCGCTGGAACAGCGAATTACCGATTACAGTTCAACATAGCAATTTAGACGCTTCTGCATCGGTCTGCGCAATTTGGATCTCTCTCGAGATGGTTACCGCGCCATCTGTCGGTAGCCATGGCAATTTTCGATACTTTTCCCTCTGTCGCCAATTAAGATACCTATGGGAAGAGTGGGGTGGTAAATTCCTATACCGATACCACTCGGCAACCCTTTTGTTAGTCTGATTATGATTGACAAAAGGGTTGCCGAGTGGTATCGTTATAGGAATTTACCACCCCACCCTAAATAATAAGTGGTGTTAATTTGAAGTATAGTTATAGGATGAAAACTTATTAAACTAACAACACATTTTTAAGAGAAGCCCTTTCAAATGTTTGAGATACATCCAGTCTCTGTTACTGGAGATTAATGTGTATCAATAGAGACATACATATCGTCTCGTCGGTCTGCTGACTGTTTCAACTCAGCCAATATATATTTACGTTCAACAATCTCTATCATAGATTTATTATTACAGTAATAAGATCCAGTATTGCGTAACGAAAGTTATCTAGTTGCAAATTTATGGTTGTATGTTGGATGCTGATGGGAGCAACAGATTGTGGTGGAGATGTGTTATCGAATATTCGGGAATATTCGGTCGGTCGGTCGGTATGTCAACTGCGTTGTTGTTTTGTACGCGTTATGTATAGCGGTGCGTTCCTTGGTTCGACGTTCAAAATTTCTGGAATGAATGTTTAGAATTCGATAGCTTGTTAGTAAAGGAATCATTCATATCTTAAAATGGTGCTACGATCCTTTATCTCCGGGCTGTTTTGGTGAAATAGAAAATATTTTTTATAGCTTGTCTATGATTCTGTATAATATTATTGATACTAGTGACACCTAATCTATGTTTTAAATTTTAGTATATTTTTTAGGTTGCTTCTTTGCCACCTAGGAGATATCTTAAATGATAAATAATTAAAGTGTGGCGTATTTGGAAACCGTGGTATGATCCAAACGAAAAAAAGAATATGGATAAAATTATACACGATCCGTTTGTCCTTGCATATCTGAAATGCAAATTTCAGTATCAGGGCGATTCTCACAACCGATGTCTCCGTTCCGCGGAAAATTTAACTATTCATGTTCCTTTCTGTCGCACGGGCTTCTCTTACAATTCTTTCACTTCAAATGCAGTAAGACTCTGGCACATGTTACCCAGAAATATTAAAGAAGCAAAAACTAAACCTACCTTTAAACGTTTACTCTGGGAATATTACTTAACAAAGCAGTAGTAGTTTCTGATAATAATAATAAAAAAAAATAAAAAAATTTCAGAAATTGGTATATTCTCAAGTATGTATAAAATAAAAATATCATATTTATTTACTATGTATGTATTTATTGTGGGATATTTGTGTATATGTATAAAATACTATTGTATGCATGTATGTAGTGATGTTAATGTATATGTATGTGTATTACATTTATCATTATATTAAAATTTTGATTTTTTTCCTAAAACCTTTAATTTTTTAATTATGAGTTTTGCACCCATCACTAGATTCTCTGCACAAACCAAAAAGGTAGACTGGTAGAGAATGCCTTTAGGCATTAAGTCCGCCATTTTGTAATTTTTTTTATAATGTTTGCAAATAAAGTCTAAATAAATAAATAAATAAATTAAAATCGTAACCCTGACAACATAAAACTTTTAAACATAAACTGAAATTTTACAGGCTCGTGCTGGTGAAAATAAAGTTAAAAACACCTTTAAAGTACTGTTAATTTTAACTTTAATATTTTAAAAAAAACCTCTTGACGCCGATCCCAAATCTGGGGTAGACAGAGGTCTAGACAATTAAGGCCTTTCTACTCACCTTCCATCGAATAATTTTTTTTTTTTGGGACAACGTAACCAGTGATTAGCCTGAGCCCGTCTTTATGTCCAAGTCAACGATATAAATCGTTCAGAAGTTTTGAAAACCCATTGGCACGACCACTACCACCCGGGGATCGGACTCTGACTCCTTGACCCAAGTTCAATGTTTACTTTTTTATATTTACTATACCTATTTTTTAATAGTCTTTCAAACCACTCTAGACACAAGCATTGCAGATTAGATGTAGAAGTTTACATGAATACTGGTAGTACTACTTGGCATTTCCCTGTTACAGACATCAAGGGCTTAAAAGAACATATTAAACTTGTAAACAATTGTTAATGAAGAACAATTGTTCTTTTGTTTAACATTTTGAATTATTGTTAAAGAAAATAAACAAAACATTATCATAATTAGTGCAAGAATGGGCGGCGTTAAGATGTGGGCGTGGTAGTGGGGCATAATTACCATTCACATCACGCAATGTGGGGGCGGCGAGTTCCAGGCAGTAGCAGGTCGCCGTGCGCGACGAGTTCGAATCGAATTCTGTCAGCCGATTTCAAGGTAAAAATAATCTTCATGCCATTCCCAATACAGGGGTAGATAGAGGTCTAGACTATTAAGTTATTACAACCCACGTTCCATCGAAGACATTTTTTGGGACAACGTGACCGGTGGTTCAGCCCGTCGCCGTCATGTCTACGATGTCTTTTCTCATAAATATGAGAAAAGACTTTTACCATGCATTTAGCACTAACAGCCTTTTACCTCAGATTACATGACCGGAGTTTCTGCACATCTCTAAAGATCTGTGTACAGTGGCACACTGGTTCACAATGTCTCTGAGGTTCCGAATCCGATTCTCAGACGGAACACTTTTTTTTACAAGTACTCCGGTGTTTGTATAGTACCTTCGTCGTATCTGACTCCATAATATCCATGCTCTTTCTCTGCTTACTTTGGTATCAGAAAAATGTACGTGATGTTGTCCCTATCTCTATGTTTATATCTATCTATGTTTCTCTTTCATTAATTGGACAAAAGATCGTTTTACCCTGTGTTTTTTCAAAAACTTGAGTACGAATTATATCCTTGGCTTGGAGGCGACCGCTCACCGCCTGTCACGTTAACCCGAAAATATCTTCGGTGGAAGGTGGGTCAAATGGACTTAATTGTCTAGACTAGACCTCTGTCTACCCCTGTTTTGGGAATTGCGTGAGAAAATAAAGCAGGGGAACGTCCGCCATGTTCATCTGCTGCGGATTGGGGGACTATACGCATTCAAAAAATATATTTTTAATGAAGTGCCTTTTTAGTTCGTGTGTTCAAATATATTTTTGCAATCCACAATATTTATATGGCCTATATACCTATAGACAGATAACTATTTTTTATTATTTAATAAGTGAAAAGTTAAAAAATAAAATAGTTGAATATTCAACTATTTTATTTTTTAACTTTTCACTTTTATTAGGTAATTTTATTTATATGACGATCTAATAACAATATTGGTAGCGAACCTGCCTTCATTCCGGGTTCGAATCCCGCTAGGGGCGAACATTTGTGTGATGAATGTGAATGTTTGTACTCGAGCCGTGGATGTTTATATGCATATAAATATTATATAAACTTTTTTCAGTGGTAAAGGGACTAATGAATGGTGAATTAAGAAACTGGATGTAACTATGCATTACTAAGTCGAGATTGGAAGTAATAACCAATTTGTTTTGCGTATCAAGCATATTGTAAGAAGAGACTAAGAGAACAGATGGCTGGATGACCGGTGACGAGGTATAGCGTCTACGGTGCATGGTGTCTGGTACTGCGGTACGCGCGAATCCATTAGCCAAGCATGGCGATTATGACAATCGTTCTTTCCCTACCAGCAACATACATACATAAATACATAACGGCCAGTTAAAGTCCACTGCAGGCCATGGGCCTCTCCAATAGGGAGGATTTGCCATGCCACGCTTGGCAAGCGTGGTGATTATGGCAAATTCTCGCTATTGGAGAGTACCAGACCGCAGTACCAGACCACTCGCACCTCAGACGCTGCTGCATATCCTTGATTAGATTATTTTGGTTTGACATTTTTAGAGATGGTCATACCGCCATCTATCGGTTGCCATAACGATATTGAAGGCTGTTTCCCTTAGTCGCCTCTTACGACATCCACGAGAAGATAGGGAAGGAGTGGCAAGATTCTTGCGCCGTTACAGGACTAAGATGGAATGCCTCATAGACTTTCATTACACTGGCTCTCTACACCCAAATAGCTTGTGTTCCGAACGATCCAGGAGATAGAGGAGAGTGGAAGAAGAAGACTTGTTGTGCCGACCCCACATAGTATGGGATAAGGGCAGGAAGAAGAAGAAGAAGATGATACATTAAACATTTGTTCCTATAAGGTTCGTTTACGTATAACTCTGCTATGTTTCACAGTAACACTAGAGTGTTCAAAGGATTAGACTCTAAACACTTTAGGGTTATTAGGTTTCCTATGCTTACTTGGGGCAACGTGAATGGAAGCAAATCGTACATAAGTTTCGAAAAAAATCTTTGATAAGAGCTTTCTACGTGGGGGTTTCTAATTTGAATTTAGATATTTGCTGTTGGTTACGGCATAAGAATGTACCAAGTCCTGTTTTTCCGTGGGTGTCGTAAGAGGCGTTTAAGAGAAAAGGCCTAAAAGTGCCATTGGCAAACGAGAAACGGCGTTATATCTGTTTCTAAAACTACAAGACCAAAGTGTAGAAGATGGGTGACATGTAGGAGCGTCTAAGATACCAGATGTATGGTACTGCGATCGCCATTTCGCTTTTTAAAAGTAGCGATTGCGGCGACATTGGCGCATAGATACCCTAACACGAAGTCCCGGCAGTAGACTTTTACCAGCCGTTGTGACATGATAATGATTAAGATATCATTACCGATTGGCTTGGAATAATAAGAAATTTAAATTTATACCTGGAAGATATTTTATTTCTACATCAGTCAATAATGAATAAAACTAATAATGCAATGGATAATGTAATATCTATTATATAAATTATAATAGTCGAATATATTAACAAATACAGTTCTCTATTATTTCTACGAAATCTGCACAATATATTTACGAGTATTGTTAATTGAAATTAATAACACACGTGTAAAGTTGTTATTGAAAAAATTACTTCGCAACCCTCCGCATGAAAATATAAAAAGGTATATGTTACCTGGTCCGAAGAGAAGAAGACCAGAGTCAAAACTTTGACTCTGCGGTCGCTCATCGTAGAGTCTACTCGCTTGAGGATGCTTTGTTTTGAGGCGAAACACGTGTCGCGTTTTCGGAGGTGGTATATGTTACCTGATTTGAGTGTAGTGGTGGTGGTGCATACAGTGGAATTAGTGCACACATCTGTGGAATTAGTGCACGCATCTGTGGGAGGGAGGGTGGTGCTCTTCTTCTCTTCGGACCAGGTAACATATACCTTTTTATATTTTCATGCGGAGGGTTGCGAAGTAATTTTTTCAATAACAACTTTACACGTGTGTTATTAATTTCAATTAACAATACTCGTAAATATATTGTGCAGATTTCGTAGAAATAATAGAGAACTGTATTTGTTAATATATTCGACTATTATAATTTATATAATAGATATTACATTATCCATTGCATTATTAGTTTTATTCATTATTGACTGATGTAGAAATAAAATATCTTCCAGGTATAAATTTAAATTTCTTATTATTCCAAGCCAATCGGTAATGATATCTTAATCATTATCATGTCACAACGGCTGGTAAAAGTCTACTGCCGGGACTTCGTGTTAGGGTATCTATGCGCCAATGTCGCCGCAATCGCTACTTTTAAAAAGCGAAATGGCGATCGCAGTACCATACATCTGGTATCTTAGACGCTCCTACATGTCACCCATCTTCTACACTTTGGTCTTGTAGTTTTAGAAACAGATATAACGCCGTTTCTCGTTTGCCAATGGCACTTTTAGGCCTTTTCTCTTAAACGCCTCTTACGACACCCACGGAAAAACAGGACTTGGTACATTCTTATGCCGTAACCAACAGCAAATATCTAAATTCAAATTAGAAACCCCCACGTAGAAAGCTCTTATCAAAGATTTTTTTCGAAACTTATGTACGATTTGCTTCCATTCACGTTGCCCCAAGTAAGCATAGGAAACCTAATAACCCTAAACTGTTTAGAGTCTAATCCTTTGAACACTCTAGTGTTACTGTGAAACATAGCAGAGTTATACGTAAACGAACCTTATAGGAACAAATGTTTAATGTATCATCTTCTTCTTCTTCTTCCTGCCCTTATCCCATACTATGTGGGGTCGGCACAACAAGTCTTCTTCTTCCACTCTCCTCTATCTCCTGGATCGTTCGGAACACAAGCTATTTGGGTGTAGAGAGCCAGTGTAATGAAAGTCTATGAGGCATTCCATCTTAGTCCTGTAACGGCGCAAGAATCTTGCCACTCCTTCCCTATCTTCTCGTGGATGTCGTAAGAGGCGACTAAGGGAAACAGCCTTCAATATCGTTATGGCAACCGATAGATGGCGGTATGACCATCTCTAAAAATGTCAAACCAAAATAATCTAATCAAGGATATGCAGCAGCGTCTGAGGTGCGAGTGGTCTGGTACTGCGGTCTGGTACTCTCCAATAGCGAGAATTTGCCATAATCACCACGCTTGCCAAGCGTGGCATGGCAAATCCTCCCTATTGGAGAGGCCCATGGCCTGCAGTGGACTTTAACTGGCCGTTATGTATTTATGTATGTATGTTGCTGGTAGGGAAAGAACGATTGTCATAATCGCCATGCTTGGCTAATGGATTCGCGCGTACCGCAGTACCAGACACCATGCACCGTAGACGCTATACCTCGTCACCGGTCATCCAGCCATCTGTTCTCTTAGTCTCTTCTTACAATATGCTTGATACGCAAAACAAATTGGTTATTACTTCCAATCTCGACTTAGTAATGCATAGTTACATCCAGTTTCTTAATTCACCATTCATTAGTCCCTTTACCACTGAAAAAAGTTTATATAATATTTATATGCATATAAACATCCACGGCTCGAGTACAAACATTCACATTCATCACACAAATGTTCGCCCCTAGCGGGATTCGAACCCGGAATGAAGGCAGGTTCGCTACCAATATTGTTATTAGATCGTCATATAAATAAAATTACCTAATAAAAGTGAAAAGTTAAAAAATAAAATAGTTGAATATTCAACTATTTTATTTTTTAACTTTTCACTTTTATTAGGTAATTTTATTTATATGACGATCTAATAACAATATTGGTAGCGAACCTGCCTTCATTCCGGGTTCGAATCCCGCTAGGGGCGAACATTTGTGTGATGAATGTGAATGTTTGTACTCGAGCCGTGGATGTTTATATGCATATAAATATTATATAAACTTTTTTCAGTGGTAAAGGGACTAATGAATGGTGAATTAAGAAACTGGATGTAACTATGCATTACTAAGTCGAGATTGGAAGTAATAACCAATTTGTTTTGCGTATCAAGCATATTGTAAGAAGAGACTAAGAGAACAGATGGCTGGATGACCGGTGACGAGGTATAGCGTCTACGGTGCATGGTGTCTGGTACTGCGGTACGCGCGAATCCATTAGCCAAGCATGGCGATTATGACAATCGTTCTTTCCCTACCAGCAACATACATACATAAATACATAACGGCCAGTTAAAGTCCACTGCAGGCCATGGGCCTCTCCAATAGGGAGGATTTGCCATGCCACGCTTGGCAAGCGTGGTGATTATGGCAAATTCTCGCTATTGGAGAGTACCAGACCGCAGTACCAGACCACTCGCACCTCAGACGCTGCTGCATATCCTTGATTAGATTATTTTGGTTTGACATTTTTAGAGATGGTCATACCGCCATCTATCGGTTGCCATAACGATATTGAAGGCTGTTTCCCTTAGTCGCCTCTTACGACATCCACGAGAAGATAGGGAAGGAGTGGCAAGATTCTTGCGCCGTTACAGGACTAAGATGGAATGCCTCATAGACTTTCATTACACTGGCTCTCTACACCCAAATAGCTTGTGTTCCGAACGATCCAGGAGATAGAGGAGAGTGGAAGAAGAAGACTTGTTGTGCCGACCCCACATAGTATGGGATAAGGGCAGGAAGAAGAAGAAGAAGATGATACATTAAACATTTGTTCCTATAAGGTTCGTTTACGTATAACTCTGCTATGTTTCACAGTAACACTAGAGTGTTCAAAGGATTAGACTCTAAACAGTTTAGGGTTATTAGGTTTCCTATGCTTACTTGGGGCAACGTGAATGGAAGCAAATCGTACATAAGTTTCGAAAAAAATCTTTGATAAGAGCTTTCTACGTGGGGGTTTCTAATTTGAATTTAGATATTTGCTGTTGGTTACGGCATAAGAATGTACCAAGTCCTGTTTTTCCGTGGGTGTCGTAAGAGGCGTTTAAGAGAAAAGGCCTAAAAGTGCCATTGGCAAACGAGAAACGGCGTTATATCTGTTTCTAAAACTACAAGACCAAAGTGTAGAAGATGGGTGACATGTAGGAGCGTCTAAGATACCAGATGTATGGTACTGCGATCGCCATTTCGCTTTTTAAAAGTAGCGATTGCGGCGACATTGGCGCATAGATACCCTAACACGAAGTCCCGGCAGTAGACTTTTACCGGCCGTTGTGACATGATAATGATTAAGATATCATTACCGATTGGCTTGGAATAATAAGAAATTTAAATTTATACCTGGAAGATATTTTATTTCTACATCAGTCAATAATGAATAAAACTAATAATGCAATGGATAATGTAATATCTATTATATAAATTATAATAGTCGAATATATTAACAAATACAGTTCTCTATTATTTCTACGAAATCTGCACAATATATTTACGAGTATTGTTAATTGAAATTAATAACACACGTGTAAAGTTGTTATTGAAAAAATTACTTCGCAACCCTCCGCATGAAAATATAAAAAGGTATATGTTACCTGGTCCGAAGAGAAGAAGAGCACCACCCTCCCTCCCACAGATGCGTGCACTAATTCCACAGATGTGTGCACTAATTCCACTGTATGCACCACCACCACTACACTCAAATCAGGTAACATATACCACCTCCGAAAACGCGACACGTGTTTCGCCTCAAAACAAAGCATCCTCAAGCGAGTAGACTCTACGATGAGCGACCGCAGAGTCAAAGTTTTGACTCTGGTCTTCTTCTCTTCGGACCAGGTAACATATACCTTTTTATATTTTCATGCGGAGGGTTGCGAAGTAATTTTTTCAATAACAACTTTACACGTGTGTTATTAATTTCAATTAACAATACTCGTAAATATATTGTGCAGATTTCGTAGAAATAATAGAGAACTGTATTTGTTAATATATTCGACTATTATAATTTATATAATAGATATTACATTATCCATTGCATTATTAGTTTTATTCATTATTGACTGATGTAGAAATAAAATATCTTCCAGGTATAAATTTAAATTTCTTATTATTCCAAGCCAATCGGTAATGATATCTTAATCATTATCATGTCACAACGGCCGGTAAAAGTCTACTGCCGGGACTTCGTGTTAGGGTATCTATGCGCCAATGTCGCCGCAATCGCTACTTTTAAAAAGCGAAATGGCGATCGCAGTACCATACATCTGGTATCTTAGACGCTCCTACATGTCACCCATCTTCTACACTTTGGTCTTGTAGTTTTAGAAACAGATATAACGCCGTTTCTCGTTTGCCAATGGCACTTTTAGGCCTTTTCTCTTAAACGCCTCTTACGACACCCACGGAAAAACAGGACTTGGTACATTCTTATGCCGTAACCAACAGCAAATATCTAAATTCAAATTAGAAACCCCCACGTAGAAAGCTCTTATCAAAGATTTTTTTCGAAACTTATGTACGATTTGCTTCCATTCACGTTGCCCCAAGTAAGCATAGGAAACCTAATAACCCTAAACTGTTTAGAGTCTAATCCTTTGAACACTCTAGTGTTACTGTGAAACATAGCAGAGTTATACGTAAACGAACCTTATAGGAACAAATGTTTAATGTATCATCTTCTTCTTCTTCTTCCTGCCCTTATCCCATACTATGTGGGGTCGGCACAACAAGTCTTCTTCTTCCACTCTCCTCTATCTCCTGGATCGTTCGGAACACAAGCTATTTGGGTGTAGAGAGCCAGTGTAATGAAAGTCTATGAGGCATTCCATCTTAGTCCTGTAACGGCGCAAGAATCTTGCCACTCCTTCCCTATCTTCTCGTGGATGTCGTAAGAGGCGACTAAGGGAAACAGCCTTCAATATCGTTATGGCAACCGATAGATGGCGGTATGACCATCTCTAAAAATGTCAAACCAAAATAATCTAATCAAGGATATGCAGCAGCGTCTGAGGTGCGAGTGGTCTGGTACTGCGGTCTGGTACTCTCCAATAGCGAGAATTTGCCATAATCACCACGCTTGCCAAGCGTGGCATGGCAAATCCTCCCTATTGGAGAGGCCCATGGCCTGCAGTGGACTTTAACTGGCCGTTATGTATTTATGTATGTATGTTGCTGGTAGGGAAAGAACGATTGTCATAATCGCCATGCTTGGCTAATGGATTCGCGCGTACCGCAGTACCAGACACCATGCACCGTAGACGCTATACCTCGTCACCGGTCATCCAGCCATCTGTTCTCTTAGTCTCTTCTTACAATATGCTTGATACGCAAAACAAATTGGTTATTACTTCCAATCTCGACTTAGTAATGCATAGTTACATCCAGTTTCTTAATTCACCATTCATTAGTCCCTTTACCACTGAAAAAAGTTTATATAATATTTATATGCATATAAACATCCACGGCTCGAGTACAAACATTCACATTCATCACACAAATGTTCGCCCCTAGCGGGATTCGAACCCGGAATGAAGGCAGGTTCGCTACCAATATTGTTATTAGATCGTCATATAAATAAAATTACCTAATAAAAGTGAAAAGTTAAAAAATAAAATAGTTGAATATTCAACTATTTTATTTTTTAACTTTTCACTTTTATTAGGTAATTTTATTTATATGACGATCTAATAACAATATTGGTAGCGAACCTGCCTTCATTCCGGGTTCGAATCCCGCTAGGGGCGAACATTTGTGTGATGAATGTGAATGTTTGTACTCGAGCCGTGGATGTTTATATGCATATAAATATTATATAAACTTTTTTTCAGTGGTAAAGGGACTAATGAATGGTGAATTAAGAAACTGGATGTAACTATGCATTACTAAGTCGAGATTGGAAGTAATAACCAATTTGTTTTGCGTATCAAGCATATTGTAAGAAGAGACTAAGAGAACAGATGGCTGGATGACCGGTGACGAGGTATAGCGTCTACGGTGCATGGTGTCTGGTACTGCGGTACGCGCGAATCCATTAGCCAAGCATGGCGATTATGACAATCGTTCTTTCCCTACCAGCAACATACATACATAAATACATAACGGCCAGTTAAAGTCCACTGCAGGCCATGGGCCTCTCCAATAGGGAGGATTTGCCATGCCACGCTTGGCAAGCGTGGTGATTATGGCAAATTCTCGCTATTGGAGAGTACCAGACCGCAGTACCAGACCACTCGCACCTCAGACGCTGCTGCATATCCTTGATTAGATTATTTTGGTTTGACATTTTTAGAGATGGTCATACCGCCATCTATCGGTTGCCATAACGATATTGAAGGCTGTTTCCCTTAGTCGCCTCTTACGACATCCACGAGAAGATAGGGAAGGAGTGGCAAGATTCTTGCGCCGTTACAGGACTAAGATGGAATGCCTCATAGACTTTCATTACACTGGCTCTCTACACCCAAATAGCTTGTGTTCCGAACGATCCAGGAGATAGAGGAGAGTGGAAGAAGAAGACTTGTTGTGCCGACCCCACATAGTATGGGATAAGGGCAGGAAGAAGAAGAAGAAGATGATACATTAAACATTTGTTCCTATAAGGTTCGTTTACGTATAACTCTGCTATGTTTCACAGTAACACTAGAGTGTTCAAAGGATTAGACTCTAAACACTTTAGGGTTATTAGGTTTCCTATGCTTACTTGGGGCAACGTGAATGGAAGCAAATCGTACATAAGTTTCGAAAAAAATCTTTGATAAGAGCTTTCTACGTGGGGGTTTCTAATTTGAATTTAGATATTTGCTGTTGGTTACGGCATAAGAATGTACCAAGTCCTGTTTTTCCGTGGGTGTCGTAAGAGGCGTTTAAGAGAAAAGGCCTAAAAGTGCCATTGGCAAACGAGAAACGGCGTTATATCTGTTTCTAAAACTACAAGACCAAAGTGTAGAAGATGGGTGACATGTAGGAGCGTCTAAGATACCAGATGTATGGTACTGCGATCGCCATTTCGCTTTTTAAAAGTAGCGATTGCGGCGACATTGGCGCATAGATACCCTAACACGAAGTCCCGGCAGTAGACTTTTACCGGCCGTTGTGACATGATAATGATTAAGATATCATTACCGATTGGCTTGGAATAATAAGAAATTTAAATTTATACCTGGAAGATATTTTATTTCTACATCAGTCAATAATGAATAAAACTAATAATGCAATGGATAATGTAATATCTATTATATAAATTATAATAGTCGAATATATTAACAAATACAGTTCTCTATTATTTCTACGAAATCTGCACAATATATTTACGAGTATTGTTAATTGAAATTAATAACACACGTGTAAAGTTGTTATTGAAAAAATTACTTCGCAACCCTCCGCATGAAAATATAAAAAGGTATATGTTACCTGGTCCGAAGAGAAGAAGAGCACCACCCTCCCTCCCACAGATGCGTGCACTAATTCCACAGAGTCAAAACTTTGACTCTGCGGTCGCTCATCGTAGAGTCTACTCGCTTGAGGATGCTTTGTTTTGAGGCGAAACACGTGTCGCGTTTTCGGAGGTGGTATATGTTACCTGATTTGAGTGTAGTGGTGGTGGTGCATACAGTGGAATTAGTGCACACATCTGTGGAATTAGTGCACGCATCTGTGGGAGGGAGGGTGGTGCTCTTCTTCTCTTCGGACCAGGTAACATATACCTTTTTATATTTTCATGCGGAGGGTTGCGAAGTAATTTTTTCAATAACAACTTTACAATGAATTTTCGAAAAGTAACGCCTGAGTCAATTAACTATAACACACGTGTAGTTTGTTCTGATCCCAAATGCATTTAACGAGCTGTTTCATTATATATGAGATATAATATCAAGAGCATCCAAGTTATAACTCGACATTTCGACAGCGCCGTCTTTAACAATCTTCATGTTTGTTGATAAAGCGCGCGAAATTATCCAGAATTCGCGCGCAATTTTGCCCGTTTGACTTTGTTTATTACCTGACAAAAACAAAGCTTCCGATTCTAATGTTAAATACAGTCATTATAAGCTGTATTGCTGTGGCTTAGAGTCTGTTAATGTCGTTTATATTGTCTGTGTAAATGATCATTGGTATTTTAGATTATTGATATCTTGTTTATAGTTGCCACTAAATCGTTTATTATACGCTATCCGCGGTCAGGATCTGCGTAAGCGTTTCGTGTTTTTGTTTTAAATTTACGTTTAACACTGGCTGGATACGATCATAAGTAAAGATCATAAACAATAGAGCTTTATCTTTATATAGATTAAATGTTATTATATGTATAACCCTAATCTTAAAAATAAAAAAAAAACAAATTTAAAAATATTATTGACATGGTCTGGTATCTAGTCTAAAGGTTACTCATTAGAGGCTACTCATACTCGTATAATAGTGATTAATCAGATACGTCTGGAGTAATAATAATAATAAGAAGCAGTCAATTGCCAGAGACTATTATAGTGCAAAAGTGGATGTCTAGTCTCTTGTTCTTCACGCCATTCCCAATACAGGGGTAGACAGAGGTGTAGTCTAGACAATTAAGTCCATTCAACCCACCTTCCACCGAAGATATTTCGGGACAACGTGACAGGTGGTGAGCCCGTCGCCGTCTTTATTTCCAAGCCAACGATATTCGTACATAAGTTTTTAAAAACCCATTGGTACGAGCCTACCAACTGGGGATCGAACTCGGGTCTATTGACTCGAAATTCCGTCCACCCAACCAATCGGCTATCGTGAATTTTTTAAGTAAAGATCATAAACAATAGAGCTTTATCTTTATATAGATTAAATGTTATTATATGTATAACCCTAATCTTAAAAATAAAAAAAAAACAAATTTAAAAATATTATTGACATGATCTGGTATCTAGTCTAAAGGTTACTCATTAGAGGCTACTCATACTCGTATAATAGTGATTAATCAGATACGTCTGGAGTAATAATAATAATAAGAAGCAGTCAATTGCCAGAGACTATTATAGTGCAAAAGTGGATGTCTAGTCTCTTGTTCTTCACGCCATTCCCAATACAGGGGTAGACAGAGGTGTAGTCTAGACAATTAAGTCCATTCAACCCACCTTCCACCGAAGATATTTCGGGACAACGTGACAGGTGGTGAGCCCGTCGCCGTCTTTATTTCCAAGCCAACGATATTCGTACATAAGTTTTTAAAAACCCATTGGTACGAGCCTACCAACTGGGGATCGAACTCGGGTCTATTGACTCGAAATTCCGTCCACCCAACCGATCGGCTATCGTGAATTTTTTAAGTAAAGATCATAAACAATAGAGCTTTATCTTTATATAGATTAAATGTTATTATATGTATAACCCTAATCTTAAAAATAAAAAAAATAAATTTAAAAATATTATTGACATGGTCTGGTATCTAGTCTAGAGGTTACTCATTAGAGGCTACTCATACTCGTATAATAGTGATTAATCAGATACGTCGGGAGTAATTTATTTATTTATTTATTTACACTTTATTGCAAACCTCACAAAGAAAGTTATACAAAGGGCGGACTTAATGCCTTTAGGCATTCTCTGCCAGTCAACCCGATAATAATAATAATAATAAGAAGCAGTCAATTGCCTGAGACTATTATAGTGCAAAAGTGGATGCCTAATCTCTTGTTCTTATTACCCTTAACCTAATGGAAACTGAACTAAGAACCTATAGAACATAACTATTCCATAATGAAACATCTTTTCAGCTACAACATTAAATAAATTCTAATCAGCTAGATAAAAGTAATTATCTAACAAAAATTTGTAGGTTTTACACAATGAAATTTCGACGTGCAAATGTGACACATTGTTTTTTTATAGCTTATTACATAACCATGGACACAAAGTCTCGCAGGCGAAATATTAAGAAAGATACTCAGTGCTTTCGAAAAAAAGGGCAATGCAAAAACAAGGACGCCTTTTTGGATCATATACTAGCTAGTTAATAAAATATAATATTAATTAGCCGGTAAAAACTAATTATAGGAATATAAAAAAAAACAATCACAGACTTCATTACACGAAATATAAGATACTAATTCAAATAAATGTGAGATCGGCGCGGGTCAATTGCATTATTTATAATCGACCGCTTTAAAAAATTATAATGACCTAAACCTCACGTGAACTACGGGTTATACTCCTGGTTTTTTTTTGGTTACAAAAATGTAAGAAACCCCGGCATTAATCCGTCGGCATGAAAGGCAGGGCCTGTCGGGCCGCAGCGGGGGGTTGGCAGGTGCGTGTGCGCATCTCGGTATTGCCGCATTAAAAAAATATATAAAAAAATGCCAGCGCCGAAATTCAATTCTTGAATCAGGGTGCCGTATAGATAACTAGCCGTTTGTTTCACCCTCTATTTAGTTTGAAAGAAATCAGATTATTCATAAGCGTTTAGTGTTTTTTCTTACTTTTTTTTTCTTTCATGCGTAACTATGGGTGGTAGTTTAATGTTTAATGTTTACCCAAGAGTGCATAAAATACTTTATATGAGTGAGTTCTGGAAATACTTTATATGTCGAAATGCTGTGCTATAGCGTATTTTATATTACAATATTGCATGTTATATCATTATTTCCATTTCTTAATAGAATACTGCATTAGTGGACACATGGGCGGAATTCGAGACCGGAACCTATGCCGTATGTGGCAACGCCCGTGTCAGTTGATTTTTATTTTTGAGTAGTTTAATAAACAGATGATAGATTGAACTTGGTATAAAGATGGATTGAACACTGGGTAAATAAATAGCTTCTTTTTATCAGTGCTAAAGGTATAGTTTCAGTGGGAGCGATCCTTAGCATCCTCGATATGCCATATAGGGATCCAAGAGAGATATAGGGTGCTTAAAAGCAGCCTATATCCCTCATTTTTCTCTTCTCAGACTTCATTTAATTTCCTAGAGTAAACTCTAGGAAATTAAATGAAGTCGCGGCCAAAAATTAGTGTTGTATATTTGAATCCATTTTTCGCACTTAAAGTTACATCATACATAAAATCAAGTGCATTAAACTTTTAATAATTGCATATTGATCCCCAATGAACTAAAAATATACACGAGCGCCCGCAGCGCCCCACGCGGCCGTCGGCGGAACTAATCGCTCAGTTATGGAATAACGATTATTTCTTATTTCCGATGCGGTTTTGCCGTATCGAGAAATCACATCTCCGTATTCTCACGGAGATTAGTAATTTTTAGAAGAAGAACTCGTTAAATATAAAAAGTTATATATATCACTGAAAAGAACCTAAGTATAGCTGAGAAGGAATAGAGGTGAAAACCCAAAATTTTTTAGAATGTACTAAACCTATTAACAAAACAATTAATTTTTCTGTACCTTTCGGTATTCGGTGAATGAAAACCTCGGGACGAAACCTGAATGCCCCAGAAATACCAATACCAATTTTTTCTTCCTGTTTGAGTCGGCTAGAAGATATTTCGTTTTTTGAAAACTTATTTCAACCCCCCGTACCCTCGTGCAAACTCTTTGCTTCATTTTTTTATATGCCTTTTTGTGTGTACATAAATTTATTAATAAATAAAAAAAATAAAAAATAAACTCCAACAAAGGCATCGATTGTTGATAAATTTATATACTTGTCTCTTATTCATTGGATGTCAATAATAATAAAAAAGGTATATTTTTTGATATTTTTTACAATTATATTCTGGTTTTTATTAAGTTTTTTATTGAGTTGTTTATATCCCTAACTGTTACTGTGTTCGGGCTTCGCGCCGAGATCAAACGGATTATTTTTTATTGTATATTAAATCATTTGATTTAAAAGAATACATTAGAGATTTCACCATTTGTGCTGCATCTGTCACGTTATCCAAAATAGGCATTGGTGAAAGGTGGATCGAAAGGATTTAGACCCAAGAAGTCATTTATTTCTTCTTCTTCTCCTTTACGGCCTATCAAGAGTCTACTGCGGAACATAGGCGTACCCAAAACGTTCCACAGTGAACGGTCCTCAGCCACCTGCATCCATCGACTTCTCGCAACATTTATGTATTATTCCTTAAATTTATTTACTTTTAATAATGAAATAATTAAATAAATACTTACACTGATAGGGGAAATATCAGGTACACTGCTCTGATATCAAAGTAAGTAGTTAAAACATTTGTGTTGCACATAAACGACGAAGGTACCACAAACACCCAAACCCGAAATAATTTAGAAATAGTTGTTTTTCTACATAGATCCGATTGTAAATTGAAGAATCTCAGCTGGCGACACAATGAAAACCGGTGTGTACTCCACTCATCCACGGAGGTCGACAAATAAATAATAAAATATATATCTTCACGCAATTCCCAATACAGGGGTAGACAGAGGTCTAGGCTAGACAATTAAGTCCTCTAGACCCGCTTTCTACCGCAGATATTTTCGGGACAACGTGACAGGTGGTGAACCTGTCACCGTCTTTGTATTCAAGCCAACGATATAAATCGTACATAAGTTTTTGAAAAACCCATTGGTACGTGCCTGCCACCTGGGGATCGAACTCGGGTCTCTTGACTCGAAATTCCGACGATCCAACCACTCAGCTATCGTGACTCTTGTCTCGTGACGGAGATCGTCAAAACTTTTGTTAATTCAGCTGACCAGTAAAAGAAACAAGGAATTTCTTGCTAAATTAAATATGTTTGCTGGCTACAGTTTTACGACGCGTATTTAAAAATTGATGACTGCATTTATTGTCGTTTTAATTACACCTAAAGTTGTTTGGAGATTGATTTACTGTTATTACATTCCGTGAGGTAAAACTTTAGTGTGGTTTTTTTTTCGTGTATCTAGTGAGTTTTATGTCTTCGAAGATAGATTTGAAGTTTAATTGATGGCTATGGGTATGATGTTAATAAAATGGAGAATGTTTATAGTATTAATAAAAATGATTTTACAATTTTCGCTATTTGTGATTAAAAGTCAATGTCAAATTTTTATTAAAGTGCTTCTATTTAAAAATTTTTTAAATGTCAGACACTACAACGATTCGCAAAAACAATGTTTTTTAAAGATAAAATGACAAGAATTTTGTTTCTTTCTTTTCTAATCATTTTTATTTCAAAATAGAATGATTTTCGATGGCATGGACACTAAGACGGCGAAAGGCTAATTAATACCTGTCACGTTGTCCCCATAGGCTTCAGTGTAAGGTGGGTATAAAGAACTTAAAAATTGCGCGAGAATTAACAAATTTTTTACTTTTACTAGAGCCCAATCCTTTGCGAGTTATTATTTTAGAAAAATTCATGAACACGGGACAACGTGTATAGACAAAGAAATACACTATGTTCTCTCTACATGGACATAAAACACGATTTTTAATGTAAACATTTTTCTGTGTTATTTGCATTTTAATAAACTACAATTACGAGGAAAAGTATTTACGACATTCACTTTTACTTTTTTTACCGTAAAAATAAAAGTGTCTTTTAAATAAAATAACATATCAAAACGCCATAAACCCGACCCGTGCCCAGCGGGAACCTGCGGCCCTCCGTCAATTATGCCTTGGCTGTTGTATCTGCGTCTGATGGTTTTATATTTTTTTTATATTTACTGCAATAGTCTTGAAGTAGGTGTTAGTATTGGCCAGTTTCCGCTATTAATAAAAATACATATATGTATCTTCACGAAATTCCCAATACAGGGGTGGACAGAGGTCTAGTCTAGACAATTAAGTCCCTTCGACCCACCTTCCACCGAAGATATTTTCGGGACAACGTGACAGGAGGTGAGCCCGTCGCCGTGTTTATGTCCAAACCAACGATGTAATTCGTACATAAGTTTTTGAAATACTCATTGGTACTGCCACCTGGGGATCGAACACGGGTCTCTTGACTCGAAATTCCGACCACCCAACCACTCGGCTATCGTGACTTTATCGTTAATCCTGCAGTTGTTAAACCTGCAGAGCAGCTTCAGCAGCTCTGGTGGTACAGTGAAACTCGTATTAGGAAATAACGCTATCATAGTTCAGACCAAATCAGGGACGTTCTGAAAAAAGGCCAGGTCAAGAGTACCCTGAATCGAAGAGAATGTATGAAGGGAATAATGAAAGTGGACGAAGCGAAACAAGTATGTAAGGTAGCAAGTGGAAAGAAGTGGTCTCTGCCTACCCCTACGGGAAGGAGGCGTGATTATATGTATGTATGTATGTATAGTTCTGCATATACGAGTATAATTAGTGGATATCAAAGAAATCATATGACGTTAATGAATTGTTAAATATAAACACATACATGAGTTTAATTCGAAATAAATTTGAATTTGAAATCTCTAGCCAAATTTCATATGTTAGGACCTAAATAACAAGAGGGTTTTGAGTAAGTTTTAACACATTTGTCTTTGTTTTTATTTATTCAAATAAGTAAATAAATACATATATAGACAATCGAGATTTTTATTTCTCGATCTCGTAGCATTAAATCCATATCTCATCGCTCATGTGCAAATGACAGAAGTTTTGTTCTATAAAATAAATGTATATAAATATCTTCACGCAATTCCCAGTACAGGGGTAGACAGAGGTCTAGTCTAGACAGTTAAGTCCCTTTGATCCACGTTTCACCGTACATATTTTTGGGACAACGTGACTGGTGGTGAGCCCGTTGCCGTCTTTATGTCCAAGCCAACGATATAATTCGTACATAAGTTTTGAAAAACCCATTGGTACAAGCCTGCCACCTGGGGATCGAACTCGGGTCTCTTGACTCCTAAATTTCGACCACCCAACCACTCGGCTATCGTGACTTTATTAGTTAACATTATATAGAGTATTCCGACCGATTTCGGCCACAGCGACTTGGACTATTGCGAGCGTCGTTCGTGTGCTTGCAGGTGACTTACGAAACCGATTTTTGCGCTGAACGTGCGAGCACATTGAGCAGCCATCACCTACAATTATGTCGGAGGGGTGACTTGCACCCCTCCGACATAATTGTAGGTGATGGCTGCAGGTGATCGAGCCTTGAGAGCGTCTCGTTTAATTCGTTTAACATTTAACATTAAGGATTAAATGGTCAACAATTTCTCTACTAAACATATTCAACGCAGACGATTTCGCTTGTAAAAGCTAACTTGCAGATTTGCAAATTCATTTTCAAACCCCCCCACTGTGACCATCAAGATGCAGTCTGGATCAATAAAATCATATAGTGCTATAATTATGAGGACGTTTACACGTAGCAATTTTAATCTCTAACTTGTGTCACATAGAGTTTAATTTCGATTACATAAGTTTGATTGCAGCTGGAGAAATGGTGATTTCTCCACGTAATAAAATGTTAGGGTCTATAGAATAGGTTTTTGCTCCTTAGGATCTCGAGACTTATTTTGAGAGTTATTGTCAAATATATATAAAGTATTTAACAGTGACCGGTAAATGTGAGCGTATTCCTCTCAGATTTTTAATGGCGTCGTATTATTTGAATGATTGAAGGAAGGGCCGTGGAGAACGAATGAATATGACTGTAAGTCTGTGTATGTTATTGTTATTAGCGGAGGTTTATGTTGAGTTGTGTGTTAATGACTTTTGTAAATAAATAAATACATACAAAGATAGGGAAAGCATCACATAAAATGCTCTGATCCCAAAGTAAGCAGCTTTAGAACTTGTATTATGGAAACAGAAACAACGAATATACCACAAACACCCAGACACGAGAAGATGTAGAAAAAGTGTTCTCTATATTCAACCGACCCGGAATCGAACCTGGAACCTCAGAGCTGACAAGATAACCGGTGTACGCCACTCGTCCACGGAGGTCGGTCTTTAATGTGAGGTAAATGTAAATTAGTAAATTAAGTAAGCAGATAGTTCGAGCGTTTGTACTTTTTCGAACTATCTCTCTTTGAAAGACATGATAGCAATATATTTTCGAATAAATGGTTATCAAATGAGTTGTGTTCCTTTGTGTCTCCGCTTTTGAAGAAAATTACACGTAATTGAGCAGGCTTTTTGTCATAGCTTGAGAATCTATCATACAATATCTTTCCGCAAAACTTATGCACAAGAAGTGAATTACTTAATGTAAAAGTTACTTGCCGGACATAGGCCTCTACCGTAAAGAGGATTTGCTACAAACCCTACTCTTGACAAGCGGATTGACATTTGTATTATGTATATAGAGTCGTGATAGCTGAATGGTTGAGTGATCGGATTTCGAAACCCAAGGTCGATCTCCTTGTGGCAGGCTCGTACCAATGGTTTTAAAAATATCTATGTATAATTAATATCGTTGTGAGAGTCTGTATTGCAATATTTAAAGTACAAATAAAGATATCTTCACGCCATTCCCAATAATGGGGGTAAACAAAGGCCTAGACAATTAAGTACATGATTTTTTTGCGAACACGATTTAATATTATGTTTATGCAAAATATTACTAGACGAGTAAAGGTATGTATGAATAATTTAAATTGCTAATATTAAAAGCTGGCAGCTGTAATGCAAGTTAGGTGTAAAAGTATTTAATAATTTTTTGAAGTTGTTCTCTTGTCAATCCCTATGTGGAATGTCAATTGTTCTAAAGAGATTTCTCGTAACTTATGTTCGACTTGTATCGTTGGTTTGGAGGCTAAGACGGCGACAGTCGCACCATGTGTCACGTTGTTTCAAATAAGCTCTGGTATAAGTTATATAAATCTGGTTTAAGTTATATAACTCTGATATTAGTTTTAGAACTTTATTGTTATAAAATTAAAGAGAAAAAATGTTTAAAAAATGTTTTGGCTCAGAGGAAATTTTCCACGTTTCGGCAAAGGTCGCGGGTTCGAATCTAGCCCGTGTCAGTTGAAATTTTAAATATATTTTTTTTCTGGTAAACGTGTTGAAATGACCAAACTCTAGACCTTTGAACACCCGAATGTTAGGCATAGGGTAGTGAGCTTGGTGTTTCAGCTTCGGATGTATCTACTAAAGGATTGTGCCAAACTGCCGATCCATATAACACATCCACCATGATTGTATGGTGTATCTTGTACATCGGGAATTATAAGTAAGTATATTATTATGTGGCGGTGGTGATATCGGCTAAAGAATATGTAACCGCCTTTCTACTCGTGGGTGGCGTAAGAGGACAAAGCCTTGAAATTGCAATTAGCTAACGACAGATGGCGGGATAACCATCTCGATGACATCGTGACGATTATGGCAAACCCGCCCGTACGGAAGAGTCCTGTGTCCTGCAGTATACCTACTTGTTTGAAGGTCATCTTCTCCTCAGATCTTTGAACAGTATGTTTTTACAAACATTGATACTTGTATGGAGTCGTTAACATGAAATATCACGTTATGTGATGATGATGGTTCATGTTATTAAGTACCGCAATTTTAGTTTTTAGGAATACTATGAGTAACTGTTCTATCAATGCTAAATTAATATGTTAAGTTAATTAAAAAAAAACGAAAAATTACGTTATTGAGCTTTTTAAAAAAAAGAACAACTTCCTTTTAATTACCTCTATACAATCTTGTTGTCGGACTATAACAATGTAATGTTTGAAATGCGTACGCGGCTTTAAATGTCACAGTTTATATAAATTGTTACACCTGCTCGCGGATAAAGGTGCAGATATCGACGATAACGTAGCATCGCAATACATTGCCAACTTTGAATCGAAATCCTTATTTGTTCACATAATGAGCGGCATTGGATGAAGTGCAAACGTGAATTGCAATTCGATGCAGAGTCATCGACCCGAGCCTTGACCGCGGCAGTGAAAGTGGCTGAGCCTTGTGATTCCAACGTCTGGTATAAAAGATTTTATATACAGAAAAAAACATAAAATTATCGTTTGTACATCTAGGATGATTTATTATTGAAATAAGGTAATGTAATTGAATACCTCCGATGTCAATGAATAAACAATTCGTTTTCATTTGTGATAATAAATCGTCCATGATTAGTTTAGGTTCATTCGCGATTGTCGCGAGATAATACTTCCTTTTTCAAGCTTTTTAGCTTCACCTGCAAGTTTGCACGTAAATTGATATTGTGAGTGGAAACTTTTTAACAACTACTCTGTGCCTTTTATTTCAAATTTAGCAAAAGGGGTAAACTCTTGATCTCCATCGAGCATAAAGGCATTGACGATGGAGCGACTTTACTTATGAGAAGACTGAGTATTCCTATGTGCACCTTGAAGAGTTTAATGTTGTACGCCTTCGGAAATACAGACGCAAGAGAGATTCCGCAATAGTATTCCACTACCTGGCCGTGCGCATTATAAATGACGATCGAAAGCGCATAGTGGGAATGTTGCGAATGTCTCACAGCCTGTGATTACACTGGCTCTTTGTATGTACACAAACCTATCTATAAAGGGACAACGTCAGATACATCGCTCTGATTCTAAAGTAAGTAGTTGAAGCACTTGTATTATGTTATCAGATACAACGAAGGTACCACAAACACCCAGACCCGAGACCATGTAGAAAATGTGTTTTCTACATTGAATCGACCGGGATTCGAACCCGGGACCTAAGAGCTGGCGACACCGAGAAAACCAGTGCTTAAGCTACTCGTCTACGGATGTCGCAATTAAGTAAATGGATCAATGTAAGCTCTGTGCAATTCATTAGAAAGGTTCTATTAATATTGTTGGTTACCACATTTTCTTGGGTCTGTCTGTGGTACCTTCGTTGTTTCTGATTCCATAACATAAGTGCTTAGTAACTTACTTTAAGAACAGAGCAATGTGTGTAACCTTGTCTTTAAGTACGGCAGCTTCTGTGGCTGCAAGAATAGACCGGCTCGACCAGGGTCAGGACCACGGGCTTGCGGAATACCTCCGTGAAGGAGAAGGATTTTGAGTTTACCTTGTGAGGCCTATCCGGACGCACACATCCCTATCCTCCTTTCTCTTTCCCCTTTACTAATGTCTAATTCCCCTTTACCAATTTCTTAAGGTAGGCTACGCACCTACAGACTGTTTGGTGTTGCCACTGTATATGAGCGTCGACTGTGATAATTGTGATAAATAATTACCAGAAGAAAAAAACGTAACGATAATTCTTAAAATATTGTATTCTGTTTTTTTACAAATATAAACAACAATAATTACACAATAGTCAACAACGATGCGAACAAGCAACATGCAACAAAACATATTGTTATAGCACACAATAAATATCACAATAACAAACTGAGGGAATAATTCCCTCTGGGACTACGTAAAAAGAAAATGTATTTACAAATGGTTTACCCCCCCCCCCCCCAAATCTCAAAAACCAGCTGAAAAGCGAAAGGGCTTACAGCGTAAGCTATATCTCGCTATGTTTAGTGTTTGCCCCCCTTGTGGTGGTAGATGTGCTTGTATACGGGAACGTGGACCGGGTAGGGCTTGGGGATCGGTACTTCGACCTTCTTCTCAACCTCGACAGGATACGGCTTCTCGACTTCATAGGGCACTGGCTTTTCTACCGTGTAAGGAACGGGTTTCTCTACCACCTGAGGCACCACCTGTGAAAGCATACGTTTGTTTGAATATTAAAGTAACATCGTAGATTATTCATATATGTAAATATACATATACATATATAGATAGAGAAAACATATATTGCTCTGATCCCAAAGCATGTAGTTATGAAATCAGAAACAACGAGACAGAAACAACCAGACACGAGACAATGTAGAAAATGTGGTTTTTGACATTGACCCGGGAATTGAACCAGGGACCTCAGAGCTGTCGACATAATGGAAACCGGTGTGTACACAACTCGTTCACACAGGTCTCAAAAACGGTACTACGTAGATGTAGTAGTCACGATATCCTAGTGGTTGTGCGATTCGAATTAGAGGAAGAGGTTTTTTTGAGGACATTGACACGAAAGGGTTAACCTTTGTCCCAAATAAGTTTGAATGAAATGTACGTGGAAAGGACCAAACTGTCCTTTACCTCTGACCTCCAACGTATTGACAATAAGGTTGGAACCTTGTTCTAATTATATGATTTGAACAATTACTAGACTTAAATGTCAATTAGTCACGATAGCCGAGTTGTTGGGTGGTCGGAATTTCGAGTCGAGAGACCCGAGTTCGATCCCCAGGTGGCAGTACCAATGAGTTTTTCAAAAACTTATGTACGAATTTCATCGTTGGCTTGGACATAAAGGCGGCGACGGGCTCACCACCTGACACGTTGTCCCGAAAATATCTTCGGTGGAAGGTGGGTCAAAGGGACTTAATTGAAATTAATGGACTTGACCTCTGTCTACCTCTACCTAAAATATTTTTTTTTAGTGACAATTTTTTAACAATAATTTGGTAGAAGTAATCTACTGTTAACATTTACATACACTTGTATGTCTTGAGTTTTTAATACCATGCATCAGTTAGAAGTCTACAGTTAGAAGTAAAAATAAAAACAAAAGTAATTCTAAATAACCTCTTTTCGAATTCGCGCCAAAAACCTTATTTCGCTGTCAAAATGCGCGTGTTGTCAGATGCACTTTTTTTAAAATCACGCTCGACTGATCGCGCTCTTACTTTCATTGTGGCCAGTTGTGTTATATAATCAACGCATTGACATGAATGAAGCACTTATGTCACCGATTACAAGATTATAATCCGCGCAGAAAAACAAATTCGCGATAATACAATGGAGGTGACATAACCTGTATAAAGCAGTCGCACGATTATTATCTACAGAAAATGGAAAACTCTTAAGTTTCACTTTAATAAGAAAAGTAGTGTTCCAAGATTAAAAACCTCATTGTATGATTTGAAAGTCAATAATGATTTTATTTATATTCACGTTTTTTGTTTTAAATCTAATATAGAGTGGAAATTGAGGCCGCTGAGCAAGCACTCTTAAATGTTATTACATACGTTACATGTATTATGAATATTTATTTTTTGATTTATTTGTCTATTCTTTGTAAAAATGACATGAAAAGTGACCGGTAAGATCTAATTTTAAATTATTTTTAAATAATTTTCTTATTATTCTTTGATTAGTATAGTATTTAGTTCGGAGTGCAACAGTAAGTACAGCACAAAAAATAAAGAAGCATTTTAGCTTTAGCACAACTCTTATTTAATCTGTGCTTCTAATAAGTATAATAAAAAATAATGGAAGATATATGGAATTAACTTCGACAATCTTCGTCTATTATAATATTATTATACTTAAAAAAATTAAGCTCACAATCCACACTAGACACTAGTATTAAAGAAAATAAAAATAGGGCTTACCTTATAAACGGGTACATGTATCGGTTGTTCAACAGTGACGTGAACAGGGTAGGGCTGGGGTATGGGTATCTTGACGTACTGCGGCACGGAGACGGCTATAGGGTGGGGGATGGGCACCCCTATCTTCTTCACCACCGTCACGTGGTACGGCTTGGTGTGCTCCGTGTGCGAGTGACCTTCGGGCTCCCAGTCTTCGGAGGGGCGAGCGCTTGCGAGCGCCGCGAGGAGGAAAATGCATGTTGCTTTCTAGGAAAGAAATTTATATAGTTAGACTCAGACGTTTCTTTGAGAACGTAGTCTATTTGCTTGATAATATAAATAAATAAATATCGTCACGCAGTTCCCAATGCAGGGGTAGACAGAGGTCTAGTCTAGACAATTAAGTCCCTTCGAACCACCTTTCACTGAAGATATTTTTCGAGACAACGTGACAGGTGGTGAGCCCGTCGCCGTTTTTATCTCCATGCCAACGATATGATTCGTACACAAGTTTTTTTTAATTCCTTTAAAGGTATCGCTTTGCGAAAGCTATTGGAGTTGTCAACCGATTGTGGTGATAATATTTGCATAAAATTGTTCTATCTATTGACATGGTGCCAAAAACTCAGTATATTTGAGAATTACAAATATTGAATATTTGTAATTCTCAAATTCTCAAAAAAAAGTTGGCAAAATTTTTTAAGAAAAGATTGACAAAAAGTTTTCTCATGAAAATACTGAATGATCAATAAATTACTAAATTTATTCAAATTATAATTTTACGTGACCTCTTTTAGAAATTAACACTATATAAAAAAGTTATTTAGAAATCCAGTCATGTTGTTTGTTGCGATGAACTCAATCGACATTAATTGAATTTCGCCCACTTGAGAGATAGGACAGTTTTAAACCCCAAGCACCACCAATTGGGGACCCAATAACCACCTATTGGGTTTGTAACAGAATGGAGAAGAATATTCGATATCAGAGCAGCAACATAAGTTCAGTATTAGTTGATGTGTGTCTATTCGAAAGTTCCTCATATTGAAAGTTTTCTTATAATAGCTTAATTACGTTGCCTTTTTCAGTTTTATTTCTTAAGTTTGATCGAGTTTCAAATCAAAATGGCGCTAATGATATTTACTTCAAGGTATTCCCAATACTGTCGTTGACTCACTTTCCGCCGTAGACATTTTTTAGGACCACGTGACAGGCGGTGAGCCTGTCGCCGGTCCAAGCCAACGGTAATAATCGTAAAAAAGTTTCGAAAAAACACACTGGTTCGAGCTTATCACCCGGAGATCGTAATCGGTTATCGCAACATTTCTTTAAATTTTTTTTTAATAAATATTCATAAAAAAAATTATGTAAGTATTGAAAATACGCACAAAAGCAAACAAGATATCAATAATTAAATAGAAACCTGGTTTGGAATGCAACAGGACAGGAAAGGTTTACATTTCCTTTCACCGAGATGTAATCACTTTGTACGTAACGCAGTTAATGTCTCGATTTATGTGTAATAACGTAATTATGCTCTTGACTTTCTTCGATAATACACACAGACATAAAAACAACTTACTCGTAATTAACTCGTAATTTTAAATTGTAACCAAGAAAACCAAAACTAAGGTTTTTAACACATTAAGTGGTAAAGTTTGTAAATTTGTACGTTTGTATATAGTAGGTAATCCAGAACCAACAATTATGTACCGTAAGTTATTTCACCTATAATTTATCTAACACTACTAAGATTAGAAAGACATTCCTAGGAGAACAAAAATATATGTGATATTGGTCTTATCCCATAGAAAGTAAACCACGCGTGTTATGGAATCAGAAACAACGAAGGTACCACAAACACCCAGACCGGAGACAATGTAGGAAAATTGGTATTCTACATTAACCCGTTCGCGAATCGAACCCAGTACCTCAAAGCTGGCAACACTATGAAAACCGGCGAGTACGCCCTTCGTCCACGTAAGTCAACATGTCGGTTGTTCCAGTGGCCTTTAGACGTATCACCGAACGAAACGCTTTTACGTGGCTTCTTCTTCGTTCTTCATCTTTACAGCCTATTGAGGATTTGCTGTTAAGAACAGGATTCCCTTAAAATTTGTCACCTGCCTCTATTGACTCCACGGGGACATCGTTCGGAGTTGTCCTACACTGCGCTCCCCTAAAAGGGGTTCCCACTCCAGAACCTCTTTTCCCCAACGTTTATCAGTTCGTCGAGGTAAATTCAATGAAAGGAATGTATTAAAGAAAGAATGTATTATTTTGTTAGTATATCTACAACATTTTGTCTTGTATTATTTTGTTAGTGATATACTAACAAAATAATACAAGACTAACAAAATAATACAACATTTTGTATTCGCTGGAATTTTTTTATTGAATTGAAATGGATTGATTAAATAAAATATCGACACGCCATTTCGTATACTGGGTAGGCAGATATCTACACAATTAAGTCTTCTGACCCACCTTCCACTGAAGAAATTTTTGAGACAACGTGACAGCTAGCAGCGGTGCATTTTGATTTATATAATTTTAAAGTCCACGAAATAGAATGTAAAAATATATCCATTATTACACAATTTCTTAAAATTAATATGTTCAAAATTTAAAAACAATTAACAACTTTCAAATAACAAGAGCTGGTGATAATTCTATAATATAAAAGAAAAAAGTCATTACAAAAATAAAAAAAAAACGTCACGACATTGAATTTGGAACGCGGAACAGAACTGCACAAAAAGTGCGCCAAAGCCCTGCCTGCATTCCGTTACACTTCCGTTTTCGATTACATCAATTGCGACAACTTGCAAAATAAGTAACAGGAAACTTACGAAGGCGATCATGTTGGCGGGCTTAGATGGTGTTGTTGACTTCTTTGTAACGACTGATGCACTCCCTGGCCCTCACTTGCGTTTTATACTTGGTGAAATGTGCTTGGCGCCTTTCAATTCAGTGATTGGTTCCTCCTATCACGACGCGCCATGTTCATTCACAGCACACTGTACTCTCGCTGCAATGTACACCATCGCAGTTTTCGTTTGTTACTGCATTCGTTGCAATCAAACATGACAAGCAATGAATAACTAAAATGTGGTTGTGTCGCGTAGTAAAATCTTCGGAGTTATGATGTGTAAGGGGCGCGTTGGACTTTTTTTTTGATTTTTAGCTCTATATGTTTAGAAGTTGTTTTATTAACGCACCTAGTTATTTTGTTGGTGATAGAAAGTCAGACATTATATTAAATTTGAGTACTATCACTAATTTATCAGTGCTTTTGTAAAAATTCTTATGTCATTTTAAAACATTAAGAAGTTAAGTGGCGATCTCGATTTACATTGTTCATTGTTTAACATAATTCGAGTTTATTACAAAAATGTTTTAAGGCAAACATCTTAATTTGGGAAAATGAATTTATAATTTCTGCTACGGCCCTTATCTAGTAAACGATTTTGGTCAGCCAATGACGTAACTCTCTAAAATGATGTCTTTTGAATGAGTCTTATGAACGTGTCATAAATAAATCATTTTTAATCTTAATCAATAGTCACGATAGGCGAGTGGTTGGGTGAACAGCATTAAAGTTTAAAGAACCAATTTCGATCCCCAGGTGGCAGGCTCTTACTAATTGGGTTATTTTTTTCAACATTTAAGTGCGAATTATATCTTTGGCATGGACACAGCGACGGCCTCACCACCTCTCACTTTGTCCCAAAAAATGTCTTCGGTATAAGGTGAGTCGTATGGACTTAACTGTCTAAACCTCTGTCTAACCCGGTATTGGAAGTAACGTGATGAGTTTTTTCAATATTCAGCGTAATCTTAATGGCCTGTAAAATCTCCGGCAGGTTGTAGGCCTCTCCCGAAGGTCTATTATAATCGCCACACTTGGCATGATGATGATCCCGCCATCTGACGGCATCCAATTGCAGTTTTAAGGCTCTCTTCTCTGTCTGTCTTACGATGCCCACGGGAAGAGGGGCGGTATTATTCTTACACCGATACCACACTGGATAGTCCCCATTGACACGGGTATTCTTATTTCTAGCCTCTTTACAGTAGTTGGACCGAATTTTGACGTCCTCTGTGGATGAGTGGCGTAGACAGCGGTTTTTATGGTGTCGCCATCCCGAGGTCCCCGGTGAGGTCTGAACATTTCGGGTACCTTCATTGTTTCCGATTCCATAACACAAGTACTGTAGCTACATACTTTAGAAACAGGACAACGTATGTGATGATATTTATTTATACCTCTTAGTTCGGATATCTATTTATGCATTATTAAAAAGTCACGATAGGCGAGTGGTTGGGTGAACGGCATTAAAGTTTAAAGAACCAATTTCGATCCCCAGGTGGCAGGCTCTTACTAATTGGGTTATTTTTTCAACATTTAAGTGCGAATTATATCTTTGGCATGGACACAGCGACGGCCTCACCACCTCTCACTTTGTCCCAAAAATGTCTTCGGTATAAGGTGAGTCGTATGGACTTAACTGTCTAAACCTCTGTCTAACCCGGTATTGGAAGTAACGTGATGAGTTTTTCAATATTCAGCATAATCTTAATGGCCTGTAAAATCTCCGGCAGGTTGTAGGCCTCTCCCGAAGGTCTATTATAATCGCCACACTTGGCATGATGATGATCCCGCCATCTGACGGCATCCAATTGCAGTTTTAAGGCTCTCTTCTCTGTCTGTCTTACGATGCCCACGGGAAGAGGGGCGGTATTATTCTTACACCGATACCACACTGGATAGTCCCCATTGACACGGGTATTCTTATTTCTAGCCTCTTTACAGTAGTTGGACCGAATTTTGACGTCCTCTGTGGATGAGTGGCGTAGACAGCGGTTTTTATGGTGTCGCCATCCCGAGGTCCCCGGTGAGGTCTGGACATTTCGGGTACCTTCATTGTTTCCGATTCCATAACACAAGTACTGTAGCTACATACTTTAGAAACAGGACAACGTATGTGATGATATTTATTTATACCTCTTAGTTCGGATATCTATTTATACATTATTAAAAAGTCACGATAGCCGAGTGGTTGGGTGGTCGGAATTTCGAGTAGAGAGACCCGAGTTCGATCCCCAGGTGGCAGGCACGTACCAATGGGTTTTCCAAAAACTTACGTAAGAAGTATATCGTTGGCTTGCACATAAAGTCGGCGACGGGCTTACCACCTGTCTCGTTGTCCCGAAAATATCTTCGGTGGAAGGTGGGTCGAAGGGACTTAATTGTCTAGACTAGACTTCTGTCTACCCCTGTATTGGGAATTGCGTGAAGATATTTATTTATTTTATTTTTACACAAAGAAAAAAAACTTCTGATATCGCCTTAAAACAAAAATAGGACACATGACACTTTTATACAACAACATGATTTTCTTGAATTTCAATAGTTTGTATTGCCTCCTCGTGCTTCGTTTACTGCGTTTACGTGGCTTGGTGTGCTGTACACCAATTTGCTTATACGATTTTGGTAAATATTCTCCCATACCACTGGGAGAGCAACATTGTCCTCACGAAGCGTGATTGGGGAGGCTTTCGTTGGTTGACGCATTTCCCTAGCTTGTCCCATGCATGCACGACCGGGTTGATATCCGGGCAGCGTGTTGGTATACGAGTAATGTTCATCTCTTATGTATTTATTATGTAGTCATTCAATGTGTGTAGATATATTATGTAGTCATTCAATGAAACCTGTATAAGGTCGGACGTTCTCATGCATAAATATAGCATCCTCACCCAAATTCATCACAAATGGCCAAACGTGATCATTAAGGATTTATCACACATATCTTAGTTTAAGAGGCGTTTTCTATGAATGCGACTCTCAGATGTAATTCCGGCCCACACAAGTACAGACCCACCACAGAAGGCTACTTTATCTTCTAAGCATGCTTGCTGGAATCTTACCCCTGGTCTTCTAAACACTCTGTATCTTCCATTGTGCTTTAAGAGCATAAATTTTGATTCTTCGGAGACCACAACTTTCTATCAAACTTCAATTGTCCAACTTAAATGGGTCTGTGCATATCTTAAGTCTTGAAATACGATTACCTGGAGCGTCCAGTTTAGGGCCATCTGCAGGTCTAAGTGGTTTCAAGTTAGCTTCAGCAAGTCGTCGTCTTACTGTCCATGCGCATGGGTTATTTCCTCCGAGGCGTCGAAACTGATTTGCAAGTCCAATACCTGTGAGGAAGCGATTACGAAGCATGGTTTTTCACCAAGTATCGATCTTCTCCTGCTGTGGTACACCCAGTTCTGTCTGTTACTGATCTACGCAGGTTAAAGCCAGTTTCCTGGTAACTTCGGAGAACTGTTTGTACTGTTGACAGCGAAAAGTCCTGGCTATATCACGATAACTACACCAGCTTTCCAGCATTGTGAGGATTCTGGTGCATTCTTGAGTTGTAATCGACATGATTACAGATTAAAAAATAAATATTGAACACTATCAATCAAAATCAAATGCAGTAATATCGGAGTTCCTTTTTCGAAAGTCTCCCTTTTTCAAATTTGATTTTTTTATGACAAACCTTGCAGTAATTAAGAAGTTTTAATGCCTTAATTTAAGGAGTATATTTAAGGAGTATTGAGTTGTAGTAACACAATTTGCTTCATTAAGCTAGCATTTTTAGTTTCCGAGATTTATAGGTTTTTTTAAGTGACCCGGATGCATTACTCTCGAGTGTGTAAGTAATAGAGTATGCCTGTTACTTCGTACGCATGGAAGTAACTACATGTCTATACTTTTCAGGCGCAAAAAAGTTGATCTGCATACATTAACTTATCTTTTTTATTTGACTTTAATCACCGCTTATTTATTCACTGTAGAGGAACTAAAAGAAGGGATTTTGGGAAATTCACTACGCAGATTGTGCTATTTTATTCTTAAATGAATAAAACGGCTCGATCGCGACGAGATCACTGCTTTGCATAATACTGATGCCATGAGAGGCATCATGTCCTTCTGTGTACAATTCTAGGGCTTCTCCAGTAAGAAATATTTGCAATAATCGTGTTAGATGCTGTTTCCCGTCGCCGGTCTGCTTAATTTTGAGCTGTCATTTATCGCCATCCTTTGATAACTTGGTTGGCGCAAGATACTATAAGACTCTTTTTTACTGGAGGAAAATATTTCATTTCCTTTTACCTTAGCAGCAGTGGCATGAGAATTCACGCAGAAAAACAGATCGTCCAAAAAGAGGATAACTACTACTACTAACTAACTACTAGTTATTTTTGCCTATTTCTTCTCGGAAAGAATGTATTTCTTACTTCGATAAATAAATAATTTAATTTGAACAGAGAGGTTATCCATGGTCAACCTAACTATTCGGAGGTGACGCAAACCATTTGGCGCTTTATGGCTTTGGGCATTGTCTACTGTGTAATTAATTTAGCAACGCACTATGTTTGTAGTTTTGCGCCGTAGCCTCAACGCCGCTCTCCGTGGCTTCCACAGCTGAGATGGAGACACAGTAAAAGAAAAGAAAAAAGAAAAATAAATATCTTCACGCAATTCCCAATACAGGGGTAGACAGTCCCTTTTGACCCACCTTCCACCGAAGATATTTTCGAGACAACGTGACAGGTGGTGAACCCGTCGCCGTCTTTATGTCCAAGCCAACGATATTATTCGTACATAAGTTTTTGAAAAACTCATTGGTACGAGCTTGCCACCTGGGGATCGAACTCGGGTCTCTTGACTCGTAATTCCGATCACACAACCACTCGGCTATCGTGACTTATAAAAATTACAGTAAAAGAAGACTTCCACGATTCCGGTGGGGGCCGTACTGCTGATTCGGCTTCACTTAGACCGAAAATAAGACATTGACCAAAGGAAACAGAATCGAAATCTGTACGATTCACCTCACCACCTTGTCCCGAAAATATCTTGGGTGGAATGTGGGTCAAAGGGACTTGATTGTCTAGACTCTGTCTACCTCTGAACTGGGAATTGCGTGAAGATATTTATTTATTTCCGTCTGACCGTCGTGACCGTTCCCGTTAAAATAACTTGATAAAAATATTTTTTTCCCAATAGCTGTTATTAGAATTGTAGTCGTAAGAGTCGTAAGAGATACATGTTATAATATTGATGAGATGTTTATAAGACATTTGTGTGATCTTGTGTGTGATTTGTGTGATAGCTTGTCCGGCTAGTACTCATATGCCTCTTGCTAAACTGGTCCATATTTTTTTCTTAAAATAATCTTCCCTGGTTTTCATTCGTCTGTTACTATTTCGTTTGCTATCTCTTGGATACCGTTCTGTTACTAACTTAGACATTTTAATTGACCTTTTGGCTTTGTAATTGACCTTTTTATATCCACATTTCGAAGTCACGATAGCCAAGTGGTTGGGTAGTCGGAATTTCGAGTCAAGTGACCTTAGTTCGATTCCCAGATGGCAGGCTCGTACTAATGGGTTTTTTCAAAAACTTATGTATGAATTTATCGTTGGCTTGGACATTGAGACGGCGACGGACTCACCACCTGTCACGGACTTAATTGTCTAGACTAGACCTCTGTCTACCCCTGTATTGGGAACTGCGTGAAGATATTTTTTTTAACTTTTGATAGCATAGAATTATGTTTCTATGCTATCAAAAGTGAACTAACTAACTTCTAAAAAAAGTGAACTAAGTAAATAAAGTAGCATGTATCTTACAAAATAAAAATAACAAAATATCTGAGTCATAGCACTCTGGTAAATGCACTACTTAATTTTTTTCCGGATCGTCCCACTAAGCGTAATTACTCTTTGATTATCAAAGCATAGACAGATGCAGACTTGGCGATTGTAACTGCATATTAGTATTTCATACATATGCAAATTGCTTCTACTGTCTGTCGGATGCGATGACGTAATTCACGTAATACGCGTCCGGTGTGTGGTGCGAGTGGGAGAAGTTAGCGTGTTTTTAATTCTTGTATTTAAGTAACTTAGGCCACTTTTATTTTTAGATTCATGGTTCCGCGTTAAGTATTAAACTGCGGGCAAAGCCGCATGGGGCAGTTACTTTGTAATATAAAATGCTTAAAGTATTTTTGAGCGATTTTTCAAATCAAATCAAAGTCTTTATTTTTCAACATAGAGATATGAAATCTTGTGAAAACTCGTTACTTTTGAAATCTACCACTGTTTTATTAATCAGGTACCTCTGAAGGAGAAAAATACGGCGAAAAAATCTCCATAAGCATTCCTTTTCGTTGTTTGAATGTTTTACATTCTTTTGAAGTATTTTGAAGTTAGCAAAAAAAGCTGTGTAATAAGATAAGGGACAAGCATGACGAATGTGGCAGTAATCGTCCTCTACCGTCATTTTAAAAACAACCTCAAATATCTTTCATTTACAAGTGTTTTGTTCGCTCAATACAAAAGACTTGAATCGTAAATTGTTTATGGTTCATGGTGCGGACTGCAATACATAAAGTCGCAGCTTCAGCCATTACAATCTTTAAACTACTCCAAACACAAGCATTGCAGCTTTGTTGGTTATCTGGAATACTTTTAAAGTTATTTAGTATCGCTAGTATTCATATAAATAATACACAAAATCATGTATAAGCCGGCAATGCGGAAGCTAAAATCCCAAGTGCTCATATTCATCCGAGTCGTGTTCCGTGTGACGAGATCCGGTCGTGGTTCACTTTCACCCGGGACACGCCTGCGCTTGCGCCGCGCGCCACTGCGCAGTTGCGCACTAGTGATCTGCGATTTTTATTTGTTTATTTATCTTCTCTGACTGAAAAAAATCACGATAGCCGAGTGGTTGGGTGGTCGGAATTGCGAGACAAGAGACCCGGGTTCATAACCCAGGTGACAGGCTCGTACCAACGGTTTTTAAACTAATGTACTATTGTTATCGTTGACTTGGACATAAAGACAGCGACGGGCTCACCACCTGTCACGTCGTCCCGAAAATATCTTCGGTGGAAGGTGGGTCGAAAGGACTTAATTGTCTAGACTATACTTCTGTCTACCCCTGTATTGGACATTGCGTGAAGATATTTTTTTATCTTCTCTGACGCACTGCTCTAATGTTCTTTCTTCTCTGTCGTGGTTTATGAGTTCTGTTGTTTTGAACGATACGTATACACTTAATGTAGAATTTATAGGGTCCCGCAAAATTTTAAAAATAATGACACACTTTCATTGCCGTCACAAAATCTCTAATAGTCACGATAGCAGTGTGGTTGGGCGATCGGAATTCGAGTCAAGAGATCCGAGTTCGATCCCCAGGTGGTAGGCTCGTACCAATAGGTTTTTCAAAACTCATGTACGATTGTTATTGTTTGCTTGATATAAAGACGGCGACGGTCTCGTCTCATTCTGCCACAAATGTCTTCAGTGGAAGGTGGGTCGAAAGTACTTAATTGTCTAGACCTCTGTCAACCCCTATATTAGGTATGGCGTGAAGACACAAACCTCAAGAATGTCCTAAAATTGGTAATAAAGAGACACAATTAATATAAAACGGTAGACATTAAAATTGAAAGGAGTTCATAAAAGTCATTAAAGAGTGCTATTGTTAGTGCTTTAAATAATAATATTAATTGGGTAACGTCACATAGTTTGTTAATAAACTTCGAAATACCAATATATTGAATTTAAAAATAGGCAGCCTATAAACAGGTTTAAGAATTATTATAATTAATATAAAAACTAAATTAATACTAAATTAATATATACAGTAATCTCTTCTCCGTTAGAGGAACCTTATTACGAAACGGTGGTAGGTTTTATTTCGAAATGATTTTTTAATTAGAGAAATATGATACCAGTACACATAAAATATTTAGTAATTGAAATAACCGAATTCCCTGGCCTTTATTTGACGACTGCTTAATACGGAAAACTCACATAAAATGTGTGTTCAAAATATCTTTTCCTTTTCTTCTATGTATGCTCTGTAGAGTTCTATGAATCAGAATACATTTCTGATTGAAAATAATTCTTTCGCGACCGAAACAGTACGATATGGTATTATTGGCTGGTTATGGGAAATTAGGTCGAAAAGAGTATTTATAGCCCGGAAAATATGTAAAGGGGCTGTCTATAATCTAAAACCTACCAATACGCGTAAGCCTTATTTCCAAAAATTAAGAATACTACCATGTTCGTGCTTATACATATTTGTTATTGTTTATACATATAAGTTACATATAAGTTTTTGTTATTGTTTACAACATATAAGAGTGCAAGTTTTAACTCGGTATTCATCCACACAGTTGGGTGAATAAAAAAACCTTTACACCATTCCCAATACACAGGTAGACAGAAGTCTAGACAATTAAGTCTTTTTCACCCACAGTTTGGACCAACGAGCCAGGTGGTGAGCCCGCACCATTTTTATGACGAAGCCAACGATATAATTCGTACAATTAGTTTAGTTTCAGTTAGTCATAAAAAAAAAATATATCTTCACGCAAATCCCAATACAGGGGTAGACAGAGGTCAAGTCTAGACCAGTAAGTCCCTTTGACCCACCTTCCACCGAAGATATTTTCCACCTTGAGTGAGCCCGTTGCCGTCTTCCAAACCAACGATATAAATCGTACATAAGTTTTGTAAAAAACCTATTGGTATATACCTGCCTTACATAGCATTTATAAATTATTATATTAATTATTATATACCATAACTTATAATGTACATTATAAATTATTATAACCATGTAACAAACATTAAAAGCTAGCAAAATCATTATAAATTTGCATGTCTAAATGGTTAAAACATTGTGCTTAAAATACGATATACGATAGCCGAGTGGTTGGGTGGTCGAAATTCGAGTCAAGAGATCCGAGTTCGATCCTCAGGTGACAGTCTCGTACCTATGGGTTTTTCAAAAACTTGTGTACGAATAACATCGTTGGCTTGGACGTAAAGACGGCGACGGGCTCACCACCAGTCACGTTGTCTCGATATATAGAAATATCTTCGGTGGAAGGTGGGTCAAAGGGACTTAATTGTCTAGACTAGACATATTTATTTATTTATATATGTTTTGAGCAAATAAATTAAATTAAATTCAAAAGACCCTTTCTCCGAATCCCGGTAGAGACCAACAGTTGTGTGATGAAAATGAATGTTTGTTCTGAAGTCATGGTTGATACACTTTGAATAATAGTGACCTGCCTTGTGAGTATATAATAATGGTGAGACAACCATCTTAAAAATACCGGATTAAAAATAAACAGAATAGCAACAACTTCTGAGGTGCCAGGTGTCGGGGACTGCGATGGTCAATCAAATAACAGAAGAGGCCTATGTCCTGCAGTGGACTTTAACAGGCAATTATATTTTTGCGCATTTACCCATCATTGGGGAAGACAGAGGCCTAGAAGAGGTTCGATTCACCTTTAACGCAAACTTTAACTTTGAACGCAATCTAAATCGAAAGGCGGGATGTATATCTATTCCTTTGGTATGCTCTGTAGCTCGCTCAGCAGCTTGATTTAAAATTTGAAGAAACAGATACTAGGGTCGCATTCAAAGTTAGAACTGGCCAGTAAGAAACATTGCTAATGAAAACTTCTTCGAATATAGACACCTTTGGTTACATTTTATCACATATGTGGTGTTCTTTTGTCAATAGTTTTTAAATTGGCGGCAATTCCAAAAGTTTTTTTATATCTCAAAATATATAATAATGTCCTGCTCTAAATTTTACAGATCGTTGTGATTATGATGCGATATTTAATGTCTGGATACTGCTACGGCGCTTGGAGAAAACGCGTTTGGTTTTCTGTTCTGAACTGCATAATGGTAAGCGAAAAGAAGGCGGTCGGTTACTGCGGTTCAAAGATGTACTTATGCGCCACATGAAGAAATGTGACTTAGATTCGTCACAATGGGGCTGCGAACCGATCTTTGTGGAGGCGGACTGTGAGCACTAAGGTATTAGAGTATGAGGGAGTACGGTTGAATGAGCTCGATGTCGAGCCCAAAAATCGGTTACGTCAGTTACCTGCGAGCACACGCATAGTCATACATCGAAAGTCGCTGTGCCCGGAATAGGTAGGGATAGGCACTTGCACTTTATGGACTGTGTTGCCGTCAGCGGGTTTTCCGGACCGATACGACTTAGCGACCTTCAAGAAAAGAGCCTATACCTTTCTCAATGGCCGGCAACGCATCTGCTATGCCTTATATATGCTCATTTACTATCACGTGAGCCACCTGCTCGTTTGCCTCTTGCCTCCCTTCTCTATAAAAAAATCTAAACAGATGATTTAAGCATTATCCCCTTTGTAACACCTCTACGTATCTAAAAAGACCTGTAATGGAGTGACACGTACGGCCACACATATGACACTTATGTGTGGCTGTACGTTGGGACCGATCTGGAAGGCTACCATGGACAGTGACACGGACAGTGAATGGCCGGGATATATTTATTTAAAAATACCGTATGCGAATCAAAGAACATAGTAGAATAAAATATTTTACAGTTTCTCGCAGTCAGTTTTATTTACTACGACGTCCTCCATGGACGAGTAGTAGACGAGTGGTTTACGAGGTGTCGCCACCTCCTATATCCTTTTTCGTTAATAACCTAAGAGAGGATTTTGTGCGTTCAGTTTCTATGCTACCGTTGAGGATTAAATGGATAAATATCTTATACATTGTTATAGTATATTAAATATATTATGGACATAAAGACGGCGACGGGCTCATCACCTGTCACATTGTCCCGAAAATATCTTTGGTGGAAGGTGGGTCGAAGGGACTTAATTGTCTAGACTAGACCTCTGTCTACTCCTGTATTGGGAATGGCGTGAAGATATTTATTTTTATTTTATATATTGTTATATTTAGAAGTTACGATAACCAAGTGGTTGAGTTATCAGAATGACGAGATAAGTTCGATCCCCAGGCTGACAGGCTCGTACCAATGGGTTTTTTCAAAAACTTATATACGATTTACATCTTTGGCTTAGTCATAATTAGCGACTGACTCATCACCTGTCACCTTGTCCCAAAAATATCTTCGGTGAAAGGTGGGTTAAAAGGACTTAATTGTCTAGACCTCTGTCTACCTCTGTATTGGGAATTGCGTGAATATATTTATTTATATACTGTAAAAAAAATTGATGGCTGACATCTTTAAAAATTACTTTGGAGTAGTCATGCGGACTGCGCACGATAATGCCTAGTTTCGAAGCGAAACATGTGTCGCGTATTTAACAGCAGATCTTCCTTAGGGGAGAGTATTCAGGTGTTAAGGCTTTTCTCCCAACTATCAACCTCGAGCACATATTATTAATAAGTTACTACGTAACCTTAAGTACAAACATAAAAACCATACAAACTCAGCTATCACATGTGTGAACGTGGGGGGACTGAGGTCTTGAACATCCCGCTGTCACAGCTACCTTCGGCTACCGTCAACTTTATTTATTAATTTTGAATCCGATTTACGCAGAATGTGCTCACTGTATCTTGACGTCTTGCAGTGGTATGCTTGGTCTTGGATTTAATTTTATTAATGACTGGATCCCAAGCAGGTGGTAGTACCCAACCATCTTCTCTATTGAAATTTTGATGATTGATGTTTTTTAATTTCAATAGCCTCACGGATCATCCTGGATAGGAATTGGTGTTCTTTCACGAGGATATGTGGGTTGTCAAATCTGATATAATGGTTGGGCCCATCTAGAATGTGATCACAGACTGCAGACTTCTCAGGAATGTGTTTTTAACGCGAGTTTTTATTGATCTTTTTGTTTGTCCCATGTAAGAGAGACCACATTCACAGTCAAGCTTGTACACTCCTGCATCTTCCAGAGAGATATTTCACTTAACAGATGGTAAGAACTGACTAATCTTTCTCGGAGGCTGGTAAAATGTCTTAATGGAAGCTTTTTTTAAGATATAGCCAATCTTGTCAGTGACTCCTCTGATGTATGGTAACACAGCAGGCACTCGTTCGACCGTGACTGGCTTCACTCGGTCACTATGACGTAGGCGCGGAACCGGAAGCTTGTTGTCGTGCAGAACTTGCTTGACGTGCTGAAGCTCGGCGGCCAAGTGTTTACTGTCACAGACTCCTCGTGCTCTCTGAAACAGAGATTTACCCACGGTAGATAGCTGTGATGGATGATGGCGAGATTCACCGTTTAAGTAACGAACGGTATGGGTCTTTTTCCTATATACAGTGTGGCTTAAGGTGTTGTCAGGATTCCGGATTGCTAGAACATCTAGGAAAGCTAAAGAGTTATTTGCCTCTGACTCCATCGTGAATTGAATTTTATTTTAATTGTAAAGCATTCGAAACGTTTGGAAATAAACATAGTTTGTAAAAACTAATTAAAAAATGCGATAGAATCCGAAAATCGTTTTATTAGAAATGTGTAGCATTCGCGTAAATACAAGAAATCATAACGTGTAAAATGTTTGTTATTTAATTTTCTACCTATTAGTGTTACAAATTATAGAGTATTCGGATACCTAGACGTGCTTGTATAAACAAAATTATGAATAAACGATAAGTAAGATATATAATTAAATCTTTTTCTTAAGATATTTGCTTTAAACTATAAACTTAGATACATATATAGATAGGGACAACATCACATACAATGCTCCGAACCCAATGTAAGATCCTAAAGCACTTGAGGTATGGGAATCGGAAACAATGAAGGCACCACAAACACCCAGACCCGAGGAAAGGTAGAAAAAATGGTTTTTCTACATTGACCCGACCGGGAATTGAACCCGGGACCTCAAGATGGCGACACCTTGAAAACCGGCGTTTACGCCACTCGTCCACGGAGGTCGAAGCTTTGCCAACTATTTTTCAATATGTTCTCTAAAATATACTTTAGAGTCTATCTGAACACCTAGATCACGAACAGAATTAATTTCATTAAGAATAACTTCATACAACTTATAACATGAAGTCAATTTTTGCAGCATTTGAAGCATTTTTGGTAAACTCTTTATGGTAATACTTTTGAGCCTTTAAGAGCATTTTGTTACTATGAAATAAATTAATACGTTAATGATAGTAACTCCTGTGAATGAGGTGATCGCTCCCAAGCCAGAAAAATACATTAATACTGTGTTAATATAAAAAATTTTGCCGTGTGGTCACGGTGTAAGAATATTGCCACTCCCTTTCTTCCCGTGGGTGTCGTAAGAGGCGATTATGGGAAACAGCCTTGAATATCGTTATGGCAACCGATAGATGGCGGTATAACCATCAATAAAAATATCAAATCAAAATAATAAGACCGAAGATGGGCAGCAGTGTCTAAGGTGCGAGGTATCTGATACTGCGATCGCCAATCCGCTGGCCAAGGGTGGCGATTATGCCAAATCCTTCCTATGGGAGAGGCCTATATCCTCCAGTGGACTTTAATAGGCCGTTATGTATATATTTTTGTGTATGTAATATAAAAACATGTTAATAAATTGTATATTATTTATAAATTTACACCTTAACTTCGCTCGAGTCCAGCATGGAAATATCCTGATGTTATAAAACAAATTGACCTTAATCCCAACATATCTTCGGTAAATTCGGCAAATTCGGCAAATTCCTAATTGATATCTGGTCCCATCTAGCTGGACTCAAGCAACTTTACCCATTAGATTTGGGTGTATAAGTATAAGAGAGTATAAGGATAAGAGAGAGAGAGAGTATAAGAGAGTTTTCAAATATTGCGCTGCATGCTTTCCTTGCCTCCGTATATAGAGTTCACAACTAATCCAGTAAAATTCTTATGATTTGGACATGACCTTTGCAGCCGAAGTAATGTAAGTATGAATACGTCTCTGTCCTGGCGAGGATATTCTACTGGGACCTAACACACAAAAACGGTGGGTTCAGAATGTGCTGAAATGCTTAATTAACAACTTGTGGTGCTTAATTAACAACACTTTCAACAGTGGTAGAGCCACGCACCAGCTTTTGTTGTTGCATGAATGGGCCGGCTCGACCGGGGAAATACCACGACCTCACAGAATACCGGCGTGAAGTAGAAGTCTAACAAACTTCTGCGTTTCGTCTGGTGAGTGCAGATAACCGGAGGCCCACACCTTTCTCAAAGGCCGGCAACGCATCTGCTATGCCTCTGGTATTGCGGGTGTATATCGAAAAATTATCGGGGATAGCGAAAAATTACGAATACCTGTAGGAATACGATTGGGAGCATCGATTTGTAAACCACATTTGTTGTCACGATAGCCGAGTTGTTAGGTGGTCGGAATTTCGAGTCGAGAGACCCGAGTTCGATCCCCAGGTGGCAGTACCAATGAGTTTTTCAAAAACTTATGTACGAATTTCATCGTTGGCTTGGACATAAAGCCGGCGACGGGCTCACCACCTGTCACGTTGGCCCGAAAATATCTTCGGTGGAAGGTGGGTCAAAAGGACTTAATTGTCTAGACTTGACCTCTGTCTACCCCTGTATTGGGAATTGCGTGAAGATATTTATTTATTTATTATTTTACATTTGTTGTCCTTGTGGCAGCGACGTCGACGAGTTAGTCGTGCACGGACTTTCATGCCATAAAAGTACAGGCAGACTGTCACGGCGCCTTGAATGAAATCATCCGAAGGGATCTTTTTAAATTAAAGAGAAAAAGGGAGAGAAGAAGGGAGGGATCTTGTTTCCATAAATATTCCCTCGGTTTTAGAGCCTTGTGGAATATTAAGGGAGGACGGTAAGAGACCCAACGGCTTCACATTAGTTCCTTTGTGACAGAGGCAAAGCTCGCGTGTGGGTCGCTACTTGCGTCGATACATTAGCGGCCTCTCACATCAAGGGTATTTCGATAGGGGCCGGGGTGGCATTGGACGCATTTAAATCGAGTAATTGGCGTTTATATGATAATGTAATTATGAGTTTGTGAAAGGAGACTATATGTGTATATTTGTTTCATTGTCCGCAGAGACGATCAGCCCGTTTGTCAAGCCATTCAACGTGGAAATGCAGCCAGCGTTCTTGGTACCACGCCACGGGGAGGAGGGCTTTACGATTATAATAGTTTTTAGTTAATAAGTATTGTAAATATTAAAATATTTTTTTTTTCTGTGAATAATGTATTTAAAAAAAAGACAAAAAAAATATTTACCAAAATAGAGGATACCTATCAGAGTTTGGTCTCCATCAAAGGAGAAGATACAGACGAAAATAATTTTAGAGTGGCGGTAGAGACAAAGAAATTAATGAAATGTCTCTGAAATGATTGACTGAAATTAATAAATTACTTGATTTTATGAGTTTTTTCAGAGCTCATATGATTTCTATGATCGGCTTGGACATTGAGATGACTACGGGCTCTCCACATAAAATTTTGTTTCAAGTCCCCTGATCGAAACTGTGGATCGGAGGGAAAAAATTACCTTTGTCAATCCCGATATCGAAAATTGTCAACATAATAAAATATTTCTTTACATGATATTCATACGTTTTGGTGCGGAATTCCCTTAAAAAAAAACGATAGATAGACAGGGACTACAACACATACATTGCTTTGATCCCAAAGTAAGCAGCTTAAGCAAATGTGTCATGTAAACAGAAACAACGAAAGTGCCACAAACATAACCTAGACTCAAGAAAATGTAGAATTAGAAAGAAAGAAAGAAAAGGTTTTTTTGGTACAGGTTCCAAGCAATTGTTCAAAGATCTAGAAATACTGACTGTTCCGACTCTTTATTTTTTCGTAGTTTGCAGTTTTGTTTAAACATTTATTTATAACAAACCAAGACGTAGGTAGACTAAGTTCAAGATTGCCCTATAAATTAAGGTTGCCCCCATGTAAATGTGTGCCCCATGTTTTACTACGTAATTATAATTTAAAAAAAAGATTGACATAATAGATAGATAATTTTGTACTATGAGACAAATAATAGATAGCAAGACAGAATAGCATAAAATAAATAATTGTAAAATAAAATCAATAAAATGAAAGATCGAAATGACATAAAATTAATTTTGTATCAATATTATTATTACGTTCACTATGTTTGTGTTATTTTTATGAATTTTGTGTTTACTTATTTTATTAACTTTATTGCCAATTAAATAAATTTTTCTCTTTTAACAATATTTGCGCGCCAGCAAAGGCTAATGTCTCTAATGGATAGTATAAAATTGTATAAACATCTCTGCACCACATTATTGCAAATAAATAATTATAAATAAGAATTATGAATCATGAATTAAAATGTTATATAAAGTTTAAGTTATTAAATAGTTCTCGCGTGCTGTTTACCCGGTACAGAAAGTGAACTTTAGCGTTCTGCCCATCAATATTGTAACGTATTCATTAATTCAGCTGGAAGGTGTTGCCGCAGCCATTAACAAGACACTCCAGCAGCTGTATATGTCAAACGTATGGTAAAGTCGCGCGCGACACGCGGATACGGTTTTTTTTTAGATTGTGGTTTTATATGTCACGATGGCAAACCATTTTAAAATAAGAAGGCTACATACACTATCGAAGACTAAAATGGAATGCCTCATAGCCCGAAAATATACTGGCTCTCCACAACCTTCAAACCGGAACACAGGAGTAAATAAAACTGCTGTTTGGTTACAGAATTGATGAGAGTTTGCTACTGACTCAGACGGCTGCTAAGCAGAAAAGGAGTCTACCAGCTGAAATTCAATTTTAATGAAACATCTTAATACCAAGTAGCGATAGCCGAGTGTTTGGGTGATCGGAATTCGAGACAAGAGACTCGATTAAAGAGTTCGATGCCAACGCAGGCACGTACCAATGGGTTTGTCAAAACTTATATACGATTTATATTGTTGGTTTGGATAAAAAGGCGACGTATGGCTCACCACCTGTCACGTTGTCCCAAGAAATGTATTCGATGAAAGGTGGATGGGCGTTATGGTATTGTTGTTTATATAACTGTAGACTCTGAGTTAGAAGATAGTAAAATTTCTGAAAGAAGTCGCTAACGTCTCTAAATGGGCATGGAACACGGTGGTCAAAGGTAGGAGCATATCTACGCTACTTCGAAGGTCGCGGGTTCGAATATCGCCCTTGTCAGTTGATTTTTTAAAGTTTCTCATTTATTCAGTATTTTAAAAGTAAGGGACACATTTGTGTCCGCGACTGTACTTATAATGTTTATGTAAATATAATTAAACAAGTGTTCGTGTATAATTTGTCAACAGTTGTTGTGTAGTTTCGGGTTCGAATTCGTGTCTTAAAACGCTGAATTTAATTAGAAGGTTTAATTTAGTGGGCATGCTTAATTTTTATATATATATATATACATATATATATATATATATATATATATATATATATATATATATATATATATATATATATATATATATATATATATATATATATATATATATATATATATATATATATATATTATCATTTATTCAGTATTTTAAAGTAAGGGACACATTTGTGTCCGCGACTGTACTTATAATGTTTATGTAAATATAATTAAACAAGTGTTCGTGTATAATTTGTCAACAGTTGTTGTGTAGTTTCGGGTTCGAATTCGTGTCTTAAAACGCTGAATTTAATTAGAAGGTTTAATTTAGTGGGCATGCTTAATTTTTATATATATATATATATATATATATATATATATATATATATATATATATATATATATATATATATATATATATATATATATATATATATATATATATATATATATATATATATATATATATATATATATTATAATTTAACATAACAATAAAGGCTTTTATGGGCTAGAAAAGTTATAATTTGGAATTATCACCTGCGAATTTATGGCAGCAATTTAAAACATGATATTTGATATTTTATTCATAACTTCATTCATATTCCTAACTGACAGAGGTTTAGACAATTAACTCCTTTTACCGAAGCCTGTTTGGGACAACGTTACAGGTGGTAAGTTAATCGACGTCTTACGTCCCAGCTTATGTAATTAAATATACTTACAAACATATTTATTTACATAGATAATCGCCGCCAAGTGTTGATATATTTGTACTATTTGACATTAAAATTATAATCAGTTAAGATAGGCTGTTAGATCGCACCGCTTTCAGCCACATCAGTAAGTAGTACTCATTAGAACATTTCAAATTAATAAGTATCAAGTTTAACTGAGAAAGCTATTCATTGCTTTTTTGTGTTCTTGTTTTAATATATAAAAATAATAAAACGATTTTCGGATTTTATAGCATTCTTAATTAGTTTTTACAAACTATTTTTACGGTTGCTGTAATCGTTTTATTTAAAGTCAAAATGCGAAAATGGTTTTATTTAAAATATAAAAATAAGACTTTTTGATTATTTTTAAACAGAGTTGAAAAATACATTTGATTACGTACAAGTGTGTTAAACAAATCTACGTACGTGTACGCAGTGAATACGACAATACTTTTAGGGTGGAAACTTACTTAGGCTATGGGCCTAACAGCAGATGAAGCCGGAGTTATAATAAAAAATATCTTCACGCTATTCTCAGTGTTAGGGTACACAGAGGTCTAGACAATTAGTCCTTTCGAACCTCCTTCTGCCGACGATTTTTTTAGGACATCGTGACAAGTGGAGAGCCCGTCACTGTCTCTATGTCCAAGCCAACGAGATGCATCGTGTATAAGTTTTATGAAAAAACTAAAAGCCTCGAGCTTTGGGGATAGAACTCGGGTATCTTCACTTGAATTCCAAACATTCAACCACTCGACTACCGTGACTTTTGGAGGTCTTAATGATGATTATAATGAGTATGATATGCTGCAATATTCTAAGTGCAAACTATTGAACGCCCATTTTGTTTATCCATCCAATACCTAGGTATCGGGCATTATCTGTCAACAAATCTTGACTATTTTTTAACAGATAAACAAAATTTTTATTTTGTTTATCTGTTAAGATTTGTTGAATAACTCAAATATTAAGTCTTGTAATATTTGAGGCTTTTTCTTGATTTTCTTGTGATCCCATCATCAGATCTTAACTGGCGACATTGGGAACAATCTTGAAGCAACAACTTCAGACATTACTAAGCTTCCTTATAGAAACCTATGCGGATGGATAAACATCAAATACCTAGGATAAAAATCCTAGGTATTGGATGTTTATCCATCCAATACCTAGGTATCGGGCAGTATCTGTCAACAAATCTTACGTTATTGGCTAGCTCCTTTCCTTTAAGGAGTGCAGTGGCTTCTGTCATCAGCCCAGCATCTTTATATGATGACTCATAGACACAGACAATTCAATACCATCACAAAACACGTGAAACTCTGAAAATGCTTGTAATATTTGAAGCTTTTTCTTGATTTTCTTGTGATCCCATCATCATATCTTAACTGGTGACATTGGGAACAAGCCTGAAGCAACAACTTCAGACATTACTAAGCTTCCTTATAGAAACCTATGCGTAAGTTATCGCCGAAGACGCCTCAAGGAGTAAAAGAAAGTAAAATTTTACTACCAGTTCAAAATGCCAGTGTTCTATGGAACTCCATGGTCTTTCAGAGCAGGCCTAATTTTAGAGCTCAAAGTTGCTCAAAAGGCTATAATAAATATATTCATGCAATTCCCACTACAGGGGTAGACAGAGGTCGGGTCTAGTCAGCAGGCTATAAATAAATATATAAACACACAAATAGGGACTACATATGTGATGTTGTAGAGAGAGTGAAAGAGAGGTTCTTAAGTGGCAACACCTATGGGAAAACTTAGGACCCCCCCCCCCATTAGATGGAGAAATGACCTGCACAATATTGTGCAGATCGTGAGTTTCAGTTGGCCTAGAACAGAAAGTTGGGAAAGGTCTACTTTCTGCAGAGGACTTTAACACGTTGTAAAGTTCAAAAAATCCCATTCTTTGAGGACATCACTTTTCCCATATCCAAACAAGCGTAAATAGCCTAATAGTTCAGGGGGCGGACTGCAAAACGTCGCCATTCGATTATAGTCGTGAACCATTTCCTACACGAGAATTGCAGCATTGTGGGAGCACATTTTATTTTATTGATTTTAAAGCATATAAGTCATGCTGAACTTTTTGGTATTAATTTTTTTTCAATTTCAACTGACGCAGGCGGGATTTTATTGGAGCGTGTAGGGCATAGTGGCTCAGAGGAAAGAGCGTTGCCACGGTACGACAAAGGTCGCGGATTTGTATCCCGTCCGTGTCAGTTGAAATTAAAAAAATTCTCTTTAATTTATTAAATGAAAGAAAAAAATATGTTTTTTCTTTAATTAAGTTGTATTATTTAACTAATACTAGTAATTTAGCGTTACTAGTATTCTTTATAAAATATATATAGACCCTGGCTTTAGTGTATTACTGGCTCCCTGGGTTAGGTTTTGAGTCTATGGATAAAACTATGTTAAAGACTGGTTTTATAAGTTAAACGTGTCTGCCCGTGGATTTATATGAATAGTGGCAATGAGAGAGAACCAATCTCGATTGCTACCTTTTTAGTATTATTTTTACTTTGAAACATCACAAAAAATTTACGTTAAAAAGCTGTTACGCAACAGACAAATTGAATATCAAGAAATTTTAATGCACTAAATCATTTTGAAAATGTCAATGACAATACATATGTTAAATATTTATCTCCATAAAGTACCTTTTCCCCCCAAATTGCGGACCACACAGGCTCCGAAAACGCACTTCAAGATGGCGCGACCTGTCAAAACAGGAGCACTCGTTTTGATTTATTACTGACCCCTGTTGGAGGTCGCCGTAGGTGGTTGCAATACGTACCCAGCCCGTATTGTCTTGTATTCAGTTATGAAGCAGCGTTCCTTTATTAAACCTACCCTAAATACGTTCATGTGTATTTGAACAGAGACGTTCGAGTTTTATGTATGCGGTCATAGACAAAATCGACTGTTTAGTTTTTTTTTTTTAATATGTTTTGGCGGGAAATGTTGCTATGAATCGTGATGTAGTGTGGTTCAAGTTTGTGTTCAATGAAATGGTGATGTAAATAATTGACTTTTATGAATATATTTTATTGCGATTGCAATGTATGAACTTGGGAAAAAACAATTAGGTATTGTTCTCAAAGTGCGTAAGTTTATAACCAAAATGTATGTAAATTTTTTGTTTAAATAAAATATTCCTTCGGTTGGAAACTTGCAAAATATCGTAAAGGGGATGTTACGATTACTAAATGCCTTAGGTTCTGTTTTAGATAACAAATGATTCAAATTAAATTATGTATGATGGTAGGCTCCTAATTAATATCTCTGTTTTTGATTTTTAAACAGCTATGGTAGTTTATATTATGTAAAAAATATCTTCACGCCAATACTGGTATAGACATATTCAGAGGTATAGACAATTACGTCCTTTAATTCATCTTTCTCCGAAGTCTATTTAGGACAGCGTGATGTAAGGATTTAGCGTCCAAGAAAACGATGCAATACACTTACATAGATATATACTAACACAGATAAATATTCTTATAAACATCAATATCTGGAGTACACACATTTATATTAAACACATACATGCATAATATATAGAAAATATATAGAAAATATATATAGAAAATGCATACTACTTTAAAACAGTATGTAATTATGCTATGATGTAGACTTTTTCTCTGCCTAAAAGTCATCAGGGTCATTATCTCAACCATAGCTTTTTCTTCCGCCTAATAGATAGATAGATAGATAAATGTTGTAGACGTGTACACTAAAAGACGATTTTTCCATTTCCTGTGACGGACTACGATCGAACTTTAAATACTTTTAATGATTTTGTGATGCCAATGGAAACAAATATTACCAAAACCATTAAATACTAGGGCAAAGCCAGGATAGCCAAATGGATTTGACGTCCGGGATTCGAGTCAAGAGACCCGAGTTTGATATCCAGTTTCTTTAAACTTATGTACGATATATATTGTTGGCTTGGACGTAAAGACAGCGACAGGCTCACCACCTGTCACGTTGTCCCGAAAATATGTTTTCTGTGAAAGGTGGGTCGAACGAACTTAATTGTCTTGACCTCTGTCTACTCCAGTATTGGGAGAATGTGTGAAAACAAAAAGAAATATAACTATTAATTCTTTCGGATATGATGAAAATGGATAGAATATTGCTAAACAACAGGTATCGCTATTATAAATCTGTAGGCGCTTATGACGTACTTTTAGGACCTCTTTGGATTATTCCACTAACGACAAAAGAATAAATTGTGTAATTGATTTGACTTGAATAATATAATTTAAATTATAATCATCGAAATAAGAACATTCATTCGTTTATCGATATAGTTTTTTTTAATGTATCAAAATATCGTAATGAGCTTCATATAACAAAGAAGAAATATGAAATGAAACTAAGTAGGTGTCTTTATTTATGTGTCTGTCAATCTCTTTTCTTAATAATATACAGTATTAAGATTACGCAACTTTTTTATTGATTTTAAAGCATATAAGTTACGTTGAACTTTTTGTTATTAAATAAAAAGAATCTATGTTTTATAATTTCAACTGACACGGGCAGGATAAAATTAAATCGAATATCTCGAAGCTAATATCTCTGTTTTTGGTTTCAACACGGATCCCGCGCGTGTCAGTTTAAATTTTAATTATAAATAAATATCTTCACGCAATTTCCAATACAGGGATAGACAGAGGTTTAAACAATTAAGTCCCTTTGACCCACCGTCCACCGAAGATATTTTCGGCACAACGTGACAGGTGGTGAGCCCGTCGCCGTCTTTATGTCCAAGCCAACGATATAATTCGTACATAAGTTTTTGAAAAACCCATTGGTACGAGCCTGCCACCTGGGGATCGAACTCGAGTATCTTGACTCGAAATTCCGATCACCCAGCCACTCGGCTATCGTGACTTAAAGAGAAAAAGATAGATGACGAGATACAATTATGCTCTCTCTATAACTATATCTCGTCATCTTCTCTTTGGTTATGTTTTATAGTACTGTTCGTTTCAGCATATAGCTACATTGTACGGTTTCACCTCATAGTTTAACATTTACCCGGAATATTTCAAGGTATGAAGTATGCTATGTAATTGCTTCTAACAATTTATATATATATTAATGCTTGCTTAACGTTCTATATGTAGTGCAGGATATATGCCTCTCCTGTAAGGTAGAGTTTGTCCAGTGATTATATACCTATAGGGTTTGATATTAATATTGCAAGTGGATTATGGGAGAGGCCTACGTCCAGCTGTGGACTTTAACAGGCTGATATGTATTTATGTAAGTATTTCTTTGGTTTTTGTAAAAGGCCTTAAACATAGCCATTACTGTGTTTAAGTGCTTTTTCTTTAGTCATATTTTATGTCACTCACGGGAAGGCAGAGGGACGGTATATTATTTTGTGTTATTCTTTTTAGTCAAACACTCTTGTCAGAACGGTGGTGGTCGATGATGGTCTACATGGCTAGTCCTCAATGTAGGCGTGTCTCTTGGCTATTGGGTTTTTAAGGCCGTCTTTTATATATATATGTAGGAGCTAAACTTGATATATATGATTTAAATCGATGGTTTAGACATTAAGACGGCAACGTACTCTCTTGACCTAAGTATGTCTTCGATGGAAGGAGGTTCGAAAGGATTTAATCGTCTCGACCTCTGTCTACCCAGTATAGGAAATGGTGCGAAATTTTACGAAAATTTAAGCCAAATCGATAGAGATGTCGCGATAATATGGTATAAGTAAATATAAATACTCAGGAAAGTAGTAAAAATAAAAAAAGTAGAAACAGAAAAATAGGTTCAAAAACCAGATCCTTTGTTGCGATAAACTTTGTTCATATCCTAGAACTAAAATTTTTCTAATATTAAATCAACTTGCTATGCAAGGCGTACTTTAAACGTTCTGTAAAGTATTGTGGTTTTTTATGAACCTGTCGGTCGCGATATTGATGTTTTCCCCCCACATGCCGTCTCGCTGTCGTCAACCGGCGACATTTCCCGCCGGCCTCTATTTTCCCGCGCATTCAGTTACACCCCGAACTCGGGAGGCGGTCAAAACTCCACCAATCAACATAAACGCCATGTTGTTAAAGGGGCGGAGTTTTGTCGTTGCTCTCTTTCCGGCGTACACGAAAATCAAGTTTTCCCACTCGCACCCGACGTACGCTCATTGGCAGGCGCGTAATTAAGCGCGGGAATTCGGATTCTATTTTCGAAGTAAATGTTTTTTCAGCGCTTGTTTACGGCCAGCCGGCTCGACTATGACTCGAGTTGAGGTGACACCTGTCGCTTGTCGGATTCCTTTTTATTGTACGTCTTCTTTATTCGGTGGGTTAATAAGATGGCGGATCGCATGGGGCACATAACGTAAATCTGTGAGAGATATATGGCGGCGAATTAACACGTTTTTTGATGGAGTTTGATCGATTTATTGGTTGTGGCGAGATTTATGAAGACTGACTAGGATGTTTGTTTGCGGGTGGGCGGATATCTTTATATCGTTTGAATATTATACTTTTTTTTTAACTTTGCGTTTAATTTATTGGAGCGGACACTATTAAATGTTTTACAAATTACGATGTTCATTAAATGTTCTACGAAATGAGTCGTGCTTTTCTTTGCTACCATTTGTTTTAAATATTTTTTCAATTTTGAAATGCCAGCAGTAAATTACAGGCGCTGCAAGCAAGAATGGACCTACTGCTTACATCCATTTGTCAATTTGGTAAATAAGGGTGATAGTAAAAATGTCATAATAGCCGAGTGGTTGTGTGGTCGGAATTTCGCGTCCCGACCCGAGTTCGATCCCCAGGTGGCAGGCAGGACCAAAGGGGTTTTCAAAAACTTATGTACGAATCATATCGTTAACTTGAACATAAAGACGGCGACGGGCTCACCACCTATGACATTGTTCTGAAAGTATCTTTGGTGGAAGGTGTATTGGGAATGTCGTAAAGATATTTATTTATTTATAATGTTGATGGTTATTTTTGTTAGTTATTAGTTTCACCGTTGTTCTTGTCGCTATAATTTTTGTTTAAATTGCTAATTGCATGTTAGCTGTAGTGTTCAATTAAACGGTTTATCTACCTATCTATCTGCATGTAATTATTAAGATAACATAAATAATGGCTTGAAAAAAATTTTGTGTAAATGATGACGATAATCTTCACGCAATTCCCAATACAGGGGTAGACAGAGGTCAAGTCTAGACAATTAAGTCCCTTTGACCCACCTTCCACCGAAGATATTTTTCGGGACAACGTGACAGGTGGTGAGCCCGTCGCCGCCTTTATGTCCAAGCCAACGATGAAATTCATACATAAGTTTTTTGAAAAACTCATTGGTACTGCCACCTGGGGATCGAACTCGGGTCTCTCGACTCGAAATTCCGACCACCCAACAACTCGACTATCGTGACTTCTTCTATCGATGAACTCATCTATCGATGAGTTGTGCAATTTTCCAATACAATGACTACAAATACGCAGTCAAGTTTTAGGACTGATCAATAGAAAGATAAGAACTCCTGTTAGGTATTCCTTCGGACTTCGCCCAACCTTGGGTTGCAAATTTAATAATAAATAAAAATAAAATAAAATATTCTCACTCAATTACATCTTCACACAATACAGGGGTAGACAGAGGTCTAGTCTAGACAATTAAGTCTCTTTGACCCACCTTCCACCGAAGATATTTTCGGGACAACATGACATGGTGGTGAGCCCGTCACCGTCTTGATGTCAGCCAACTTAAGCCAACTATATAGTTCGTGTAGAAATCGGGTCAACCACTCGGCTATCGTGACTATTTCTTTTCCATTGTCTTATTTTCTTTAGTCGCTTCTTATAACACCAGTGGTGAGAAAGGTGCTCCTAAATATTTACACCACACCACGTGGTATAGTTTACCTTAACACTACATATTCTGTTTACAGTAGGAGACCATAAGGAAATAGAAATATAGAAATATCTTCACGCAATTCCCAATACATGGGGAAGACAGAGGTCTAGTCCAGACAATTAAGTCCCTTTAACCCACCTTCCACCGAAGATATTTTCAGGACAATGTGACAGGTGGTGAGCCCGTCGCCGTCTTTATGCCCAAGCCAACGATATAATTCGTACATAAGTTATTTTTAAACACATTGGTACGAGCCTGCCACTTGGTGTTCGAACTCCGGTCTCTTGACTCGAAATTCCGACCACCCAACCATTCGGATATCGTGACTTTAAATAAGTGATCGCTATTAATGGCTCGTTTGGCATGTGTATTGGCGATTACAATAAATGATACCCAGCATATTGTTCGCTTAGTTTTTATGGATCGTATTAATTACGGGCAGGCGATACAATGTTCTAGTAAGTTTTTAAGAACTAACATAACCGAGATAGCAATAATAGCTTGACGAGTTGATAACCGGTGGAGATATTGGTTCTTGAGTGGCATTCCAGTTTAGCCTAAACCATTGTTGGACAACCCCCCTACAAGGAATGACATGCAGAATGGCTGAGGACAAATCCTTGATTTAGAATTTTAGGGCAGGACTAAGTTCAGTGGTGAATTCTTTATAGACTGCAAAGAAGAAAAATAATTTTTCACACAGAACCGGTCAAAACAGGTGCTGTATTTTGACAATGTTTAAATATAAACCAGAATAAATCGAATAAATTGTAAACCAACGTAGACAGCTCAGTTTAGACGTGGTGTATTTTTTTAAATAACCTACGCCAGTCTGGTATACGTCTACACCGGTGAATGATCTATCCGTCCAGAAATAAATTCATTATTCCGTTATTTATTACCGAAAACAACCGCAGATTATAAACAAGAGGTCTCTTAATCGTAAATCTGTTGAAGCATGAAGTTTTGTACGTTTGTATACATGTAACCGTTGTTAGTGCCTTCACTTTGTCCTGTAGATTGAAAATACAAATATTTGATTGGAAATAAACATAAATATATAAATAATATTGTTCCCAATCTGCTTCTATAAAATACTTTGTTTAAAAAAAACCAATGCAGAGGTACACGTAGAGTTTTTTTTATTACTTCATAGTATTTTCTAGATTGTCATAAAAATCTAATGTATTTTTAAAAACTGTCGTCTCCCAATTATAATTTATTTGTTTTTTTCTTATTGAAAATTCGAATTTGTGCTAGAGGTTAAAAATAAAACTATAACAATAATTTCTTTCACAAACTGTCTGTATTATTAGAATTATTTTTAACTCTTTGTATACAATACAAAATGCACATATAAAAGGCCGTTCAGTAGACTACGCTTTGTCTATTTTCGAAAGATCAGATGTTTTGACATCTCTAAACATTGTGCAAATTTACGAACGTACACACCCGCTAAAGACCGAGAATTGCTTGCCCGACGGCACATTGCCTTTAATTTAAAAACCGTTTCATTAGCCTAACAAATTAAAAACAAAGAAGTTATTTAGGTTAGGTTTTAGACGTGTTGGTTACTTTCATTGTATTTTCTAAAATCGAACTTGAGGAAAAATATGTATTCGAAAAGAATGTCAAGTTTTATCAATTAAAACAATATTTTTAACATTTCGCATCAATGGCAAATATAAAAAAGACTACAAATATAATTGTTGCAACTCTCTGTGGCTTAGCACGAATAATAACATTTTGAACATGTTATTATTATGTATATTCTGAAAAAGAATACCTCCGGATTTCGCATATATAGGTATTTTTTATTCAAAAAAATCGATTATTCTTCTTTTTTTGGACTTTTTAAATAGCCAGTGATATATATATATATATATATATATATATATATATATATATATATATATATATATATATATATATATATATATTTATATATATATATATATATATATATATATATATATATATATATATATATATGTATATATATATATATATATATATATATATATATATATATATATATATATATATATCATACGAGTACATAGATTATCATCGGGCCATTTTGAAAAGTTCAAATATCTGTATATATTTTTCTATATATGTTTGTATAATCTATATATATTTTTAAGGACGCAAATCATGCTGATCATTTTGTAATTAAATGTTGTCATAAATATAATTATCTTTTACTTTTATAAATCTCAAAAATGTATGCGATTATTGCTATGTGACTTTTCATGATAATTCAAGTGAAATATCTTATTCTTATCATCAATTACACCACAAAAAAACCACTCGCGCGTTACAGTAATTCGCGACAAATCTTTGCCATACTTGCATTTATACAGGACTTTATGTATGGCAATCCAATCCAAATCAGAGCTCTAAGTGAGGGTTTGCAATAATCGCCACGCTTGGCCAGCAGATTAGCGATTGCAGTACCAGACTACTAGCGCTCTAGAAGGTGCTGCCTGTAATCGGTCTGTTGAATTTGCTATTTATATGTACATAATTTGATATTTTTCGAGATGGATGTTAACCAGTTGGTAGTCTAGCAAACAGTATTTAAAGGTTTCCCCTTAAGCGCCTCTTACGACACCCACAGGAGGAAAAAGGATGGAGTATTCTAGCGCCGTAACATCACGCCAATCGTTGACATGCTTGGGAGAATTTATTACATAGAACATTATCATGAAGAGGGGATGTTCAAGAGTACCTAATCGGATACCTCGACGTCCATGTATGAAATAAATAAAATAAAATATAATATCTTCACGCAATTCCCAATACAGGGGTAGACAGAGGTCAAGTCTAGACAATTAAGTCCCTTTGACCCACCTTCCACCGAAGATATTTTCGGGACAACGAATTTCCATGTATGAAGATAATGTTAAATCTGAAAGAAGCGAAAGAGGCATGTAAGAATCGTGACACTTGGCGACTTGACTCTTGCTCTCTCTGTTATGGAATCGGAAACGACGAATGTAATACAGAGACCTGAGAAAATACGGAAATAGTGTTTTCTACCGAAACCGGATTCGAACTCAAGACTGCGGAGCTGGCGACGCAGTGAAAACCGGTATGTAACTCGTCCATGGAGGTTTAATGGAATCGACACAATATTCTAAGTAGCAAATATGACAAGTGGCTAATATATTGTTATATTAGAGTTCCCTGTCGCGTTAATACAATAGTAAATATGAACTGAGAATGCTTCTTCTGTCCTGATGGGGCTCCGTCAATATACAGGATGATGTAGTAAATGGAATTATATTAAAATTACATTAACGTAATTATTGATGACTCGGCTACGAATTATCGATTCTATAAATCGATTAAAGTGACTCTATTAATGATGATTTTATCACGCATCGTTATAAGCTGTAAATTTATTTACTTAAGATGGTTACTACGCAGTTAAAACTACGTATGCCTACTAATGTCTGTATATAAATGTGGGAACTTAAAACAGCTACGAAGTAGACGAAACGATAGTCTAGTTTTTCGTGTCTGCCTTCGAACTACCGGTTTATTGGGTTCGAATCCCTCTAGTGGAAAACATTTGTTTGATGAATATTAGTGTTTAACCGAGTTATGGATGTTTATTTGTAGGTTGATCTATGTAATTACATATTTGTAATTATACCGTATCGTTAGTTTGGATACTGGACGCTGTTAGGCTCACCATCTGTTACCTTGTCCCAAATAATGTTGCTATTTTAGAAATATTTTCATTTAACTCTTCTTTTCAAGATACGTATATAACTAGGCATACACTTTATCATAACATTCAATTACCATTCTACAAAAAAAGCTTCCTTCGTTTAATATGGGCACATTTTTTGCTTTTTTTTAAGAATACTAGCAATGCCAAATAACATTAACAGTGTTCCTGTCAACCACTCCATCTAAGCAGAATATTTTGAAATTTAAATCCGTGACCACGGATGCTGTTAGGCTGCTGTAAAGGAAATAAAAATAGTTTGTAAAAACTAATTAATAAATGCGATAAGATCCGTAAATCGTTTTATTTTAACTGTGTAGTATTCGCGTAAATGCAAGAAATCATTATAAAGAGTCATGATAGCCGAGTGGTTGGTTTGTCGGAATTTCGAGTGGAGAGACCCGAGTTCGATCCCCAGGTTTTTTAAAAATTTATGTACGAAATATACCGTTGGCTTGGACATAAGGACGACGACGGGATCACAACCTGCCACGTTGTCCCAAAAATATCTTCGGTGAAAAGTGGGTCAAAGGGACTTCATTGTCTAGACTAGACCTCTGTCTGCCCCTGTATTGGAAATTGCGTGAGGATATTTATTTATTTCATTTAATGTATATTTACGAGTATGTAATTCATTGACTATTTTATAATTAGATTAATAATTATTTTAGTTTTTTAGTATTCCAAATTACTGTTTTTTTTCTTTTGCTTTGTTGCACCTGCTAAAAAATTTCACCACACGGGTAGAGAATGTCAACAGGTATCAAGTCCGCCTTTTGCTGTCTTTGTATAAAGGATTTCCAATAAAGAATAAATAAATAAATAAATACATATGCACAGACTAAAATGGACCGGAACGTATCAGGTACATCTGAAATTGCATTTCTGGCCTTTATGAAGGCTATGTAGCTGTCGTTTGTGACACATTTAATGTCCACCGAGTGACCTAATAGATTTTATAGCCATATTAAACGTGATGAGGTTACCGAGTGCTTTATGCTAATGGAGCCCATTACGAATACTTGAAAGCAAGCCAAGTCCACATAATTATTTCGTTCGCGTTATCAATCTCATTTAAAATTTAATATGAGGTGAATTTCCGAACGCAGCGGTGATTGCGCGCAAAACTGTCAACCTGACAGATTGCATTGCGGATACTTTTATGGCTGTACGATGGCCAGTGATTTCGATTATTTCTTTGATTGCTAATACATTGTTTTCCTAATGGGTTTGAAACTGGTTGCAATTAACGAATGAGAGAGTGCACGTTGCTAATTCCAGTTTTGCGTTTGCCGCCACTGACGTTTGATTGACGCGGGAAAGGGCGCGAATCGGTTGCCGCCCGTTCTTAAATTGTATGCCTTTTACACAGTTCCGATTGTAGTTTCTTATAAGTATGTTCATTACTATCCCAGTATGTTTTAAAGTAACTGCACAGCGCTTTTATTTAAATATAAATTTGCCCTTTTAATGTTTTTATTATTTGAGTGAGAGATCTGTTATTATGTTTTTCATAATTTTCTTTTCACCGTGATCTTGCCATCTTTTGCTTTCGCCTCATGTATGTATTTAAAAATTATTTATAGTTATTTTTGGATTAGTTCAAATATTTTTTCGTTTTCACGCAGTTTTATGTTATAAAATTAAAAAATAAAATGCTGAATAGAATGAAACACACTATGTTTATGTCCGGCTGGTCTGTTGCGCAAACGAATCGGGATTTTAGGGCGAAAGTGTTGAATTAACTTAGGACTCCATTAGCGCCGTGCTGTGACATATGTCACTGAGTGGCCACAGATAAGATAGAGCCGTATGTCATAAATTTCCATGCTACCGTTTGGCATCCACTAACAAAACAAGGATGCGGGGATTAGCTGGCAAACATCGTGTTTGTTAATAAAACGAAAGAAGCGTGATAAAGACGTGGAGCTACGTTGAGACAACAGTTTAGATCTGAGATAACGACTAGTTTAGAGGGCATCTTGTGAAAACAATGCGGGTTCGGCGCTGGGGCCACTGTTCCCGCGCCTTGCCCAATGTCTATCTCATTGATAAAAAAGCGCATCTAGTGACAGTGGCTGGTAACTGGTTGGTAACTGGTTGGATCTAACAACGAAGAGAATGACAAAAATATTACATTTTCTCATTTCTTTTTTTTTATATTCGTCATTATTGAGGTCTAAAGGCAACATTCGTCAAATATCCAGCCAGTGTGAAAATGATACTCAAACTTTTTGACGTACCAGAGTATCGCGTGATTGTCGTTTTATTTTATGGACAATATAATGAATTTTACTGAATATTTATTAGTTTGGGTGTCGCCCAAACGAAAATACAATATGTCTAGCAATTAACTGAATTTTATTAACCATTACCCCAAAGTTAACACCGACATATACACCATTGATCGTCAAAATTTATAATTCATAGACTAAAATGACATGATTTTAAGTCACGATAGCCGAGTTGTTGGGTGGTCGGAATTTCGAGTCAATAGACCCGAGTTCGATCCCCAGGTGGCAGTACCAATGAGTTTTTCAAAAACTTATGTACAAATTTCATCGTTGGCTTGGACATAAGGGCGGCGACAGGCTCACCACCTGTCACGTTGTCCCGAAAATATCTTCGGTGGAAGGTGGGTCAAAGGGACTTAATTGTCTAGACTTGACCTCTGTCTACCCCTGTATTGGGAATTGCGTGAAGATATTTATTTATTTATTTATAAAATGACATGATTTATCTGAAGACTTCGCCACCTCCTTCCATCAAGTCTTTCTGCCTTTTGTTACTAGATATAACAATTTTTTATCGGATCATAAAAATATCTTTCCGCAAGACAATCACTTAATTACAATACTAAACAACAAAAGAAATCCATGCTTCTGAGAAATTATTCGCATTTTCCCTGTGCATTAATAGTCTGTACTTCACATGAGTTGATTACAATAACTATGCAAAATTGACATGGCAATCAGCTAATAAACAAACAGTCTGTTGTTTTTATACGTGTTTAAATATTATTGATATGTAGATAATATTATTTACATTATACATATATAATATATTTATATTACTGATTATATATAGAGAGGGAGTGGTTGGGTGGTCGGAATTTCGGTCAAGAGACCCGAGCTCGATCTCCAGATGGCAGGCTCGTACTAATGGGTTTTTTCAAAAACTTATCTACGAATTATATCGTTGGCTTGGACATAAAGACGGCGACGGGCTCACCACCTGTCACGTTGTCTCGAAAATATCTTCTGGAATGGAAGGTGGGTCGAGGGGACTTAAACTGCGTGAAGATATTTATTTATTTATTATTTATATTGTAGATACATAACGACCTGTTAAAGTCTATTGCAGGAAAACGGCGCCACCGATAAGGAAGGCGTGACATAATCGCCACGCTTGGTGCGCGGATTTACGATTGACAAGTCCCATTGGACCTAGACTGCTGCCCATCACCGGTCTGATGAATTTAGGTCTGTTTTTTCCGAGATGATTATCCCGCCATTCGCCACCCACCGTCAGTAGACAATGCCATTTTTAAGGCATGTGTCATTGTCACCTTTTAAAATGCCGTAACTGTACAGCAATATTATTTATTCACGATATATTTTAGTGATCACGATAGCTGAGTGATTGGTTGATCGGGATTCGACTTTAGACACCCGAGTCTGATGTCCGGGCGGCTAACTTGTACCAATGGGTTTTTCAATAACTTAAGTACGAATTATATCGTTGGCTTAAGTAAAGACGGCGACGGGCGACCACCTATAACGTTGTCCTAACCTAAAGGACTGAATTGTCTAGACCGCTGTCTACCCCTGTAGTGGAAATTCCATGAAGATATTTTCTTTTATTAATTATTCTTTTACAAAAAAAAAAAAAAACAAAAGACGACGTATGGTGTAATTGACAACATTTACTTTCGGCTATATAAAATTGTAATTTACAAAACTTACACACAGAAATTCCTCAATAGTTCGTAATATTAACAGAAAACAAAACGGCCGATTTCATAAGGAGGAACAATAATTATTAATAACAATGTAAGTTAATTAACATACCTGCGTTACTTGACTTTAACGGCGGCCATATTGGAAAAATTATGGCCGCCGTAAATTAATAAAGAAATTACTCTTTCAGATGTCCGACAAATGCAATGTCGCTCACTGCCCTCTGTTCTTTATATTGAAATAAAATGGTTAAGTTATTTTTTTATTTATGAACATATCAAATTAACTTAATGTTTGTATTTTTAACGACCTTCGTAGACGAAGTGGCGTACTTACCGGTTGGTGTCGTGAGCTCTGAGGTCCCGGGTTGGATACCCGTTCGAGTCAATATACAAAACACTTTATCTACATTTTCTCAGATCGGGTGTTTATGTTACCTTTGTTCTTTCTGAATCCATAAAACAAGGGATACTAAACAACATACCAATGTATTTGATGTTGTCCTTATCTATGTTACATACATATCTATCTGTATGTATTAATTCTTCGACTGAATCTATGTACATTACGTATATAACCTTTAAATATTTTACATATAAAACTCATATATTAGTATCAATCTATCAGTGACAGGCGCGTGACTTTATGTTTGTCGTTGGAACAACATTTGCCATTACTTCCCGCCAAATCTATACACACAGACTATAGTAATTTATTATCAAAGATTATTCGTATTAAAGTGGGTAAACAAGCTCCTTTTGGAATAGACTCCGTCATAGTATTTTCGATTAATAATGTTATATTTTTTTTCAAATACAAACAAATGTAGATACACCAAGAACGTAAAACGTTATGATATAACAAAATATACACAACTTTGAAAGACAGCTTTGTTTAAATGTAAATATAGACATATACTTATTTTCTTTACGTATATTAAATTTACTAGTTTCATTTAAGTTTTTTTTTGTATGACGGACTTGGATGAAAACTTATGAAAATGTAGGAAAAATACTGCATATTAGTGGCTACTGAAACAAATTAAACAAAAGTTCTCAAGGGTAAGATGCGGCTGTGTGGCAGTAGTCCTCGCAGAACTGAAGTTGTCAAGATGGAGTCTCGACCTGCAATGTTAAAGGAGAGAGATAGATGCAGAAGGATAATGAGCGGAGGCCACCTATGGGGTAGGCCTGCGACCAGCAGGTGACTCTTGACAGGCTGAAATCTGTATTTTATTAGTCTAATATGTAATTTTCTTTACGATGTTTCCTTCATCGCCAAGGTTGTGGAAAATTCGTTACCAAAATTACCCAACAATTATAATCGAGCCTGTGGTGAATGACTCTGCCACGAATAGGCGCTATTTAAATAACAAAAATATACAAACAAATTTAAATTATATGCACTTAAGCTTGTAGCCAATTCAAAGAAAATAAACAATTTTTTTTTTCAACGTTTGTGCCGAGACCATGGTGCTACGTCCACGACTGACATCTTCATTTACAACAATACGCCGTTAAAGCGCTTATTGCTAATTGTCCGCCATCCATTTAATGACTGCATTTGGCTGGAGATGGGTTTTCAGAGAGAATTGACTTAAAGTTTAATTTGTGTTTTAGTGCACACAATGAAAAGTTATGTTTAGTCTGAGCGTACACAAATGCTAAGTAGAGACATAAGTAAAGATAATAATTATAGGTGTAACTCAAAACTCTGTCCAAATGAGGTTTCGATGTGTACTCAGTAGAAAAGAACACCCTGAAGTACCATGAACAATATACATATTATTAATAAAAAGTCGTGTTTACCAGGAGATGAGAAAAAAATCTGGGCATTTCCATTATTTTACTGCCACTGCGTTAATAGTTAAAATTATTTTTGAATAAAATATGTATTGTCTGAAATCTCGATTTGTTTTCTATAATTTTATGCATGCAGCACGCTTTTATCCATTTAAGTGATAAGATCATCTTGAAGTAGAAAAGCACAAATAAAAAATAGACAAAGGTCATATTACGACTGTTACGATCACAGAAATCTAAAGAACAAGTCAAATTATCTTATTATTTAGTTATCTGTGGTCACGGTTGTCAGAACTCTTAATAATTTTGTCCTTTCAACCCATGTTTAACCGTAGCTTATTTGAAACAGTGTGATAGACGGAGAGCCTGTCGCCGACTTAATTGTACATTAAGCCTTTTATTAAACTTAGGTTTCTAAACCTAAGTTAAGAAAAAGCTCCGATTAGAGCCTTCCGCGAGACGTGGTACAATAGTGGTTAAGGCGCTTGGCGTGAGCGATCTGAGTTTGATCCCCGGGCCGGCACCACTATAAATTGTCAAAGGCAGTTTTAAGTGTTGAATTTACCACGAGCTCGCCGAATGAAGTAAAACATCATGAGGAAACCTGCTCATCTGAGAAGTAATAATAAAAAAAGAAATAATATAAGAGATCTTAAAATATGAGAAGTCCGTCAACACTGGAGCTGCGTGGCGGATGTTACTCGAAAATCTTTCAAATATGAGAAGACCTTTGCTCTTTTTTTCCTTTCCAGCCTATCAAAAGTCCTGCACAACGCTGGCCTCCTTCAAAATTCGCCGGAAAAAACGGTCCTCAGCTTGTATCCATCGACTCTCCACTACACTTTTACAATCTTGCTCAATAGTGACCTCTTATGGGGATCGAACTCTAGTCTCTATTCGAATTCTAACCTAACTTAACGTCTAACGGGACTTAGATATAGCACAAGCGTCATTACCCTCATATGCAGTACCAATATCCCATCTGCAGGTGAGTCGGCAGTTAAGCGCAGTAACTAATCCGACGCGCCGGTAACGGTGTCTTGTGGACAATAATTTAGCCGGGGGTCCGTTATGAGGCGCGGGACCGCGAATATTGCCCCATCTCGCTAACGTGGGACGTGGGGACAGGGTTGCCAGCTACCATAAGTTTGAAAACGAATTAATGTTTTCGACGACCTCAGCAGCAAGAAAACCAGTATGTACGCTACATATTGGTTTCCTTGGTATCGCCGACTCTGATGTCCCGGTTTCGATTCTCGGATGGATAAATGTAGAAAATAACTTTTTTGTACATAGTCTCGACTCTGAGTGTTTGTGGTGAGTTCGATGTCTCCTATTCCATAACACAAGTGCTTTAGTTACTTGATGATAGGGACAGAGCAATGTATGGGATGTTGACACTATCAACGTATTTATTTATTATTAGTATCTTTTCCACCAGACGAACCTCATTACGAAACGGTGGTAGATAAAAAAATTACTATCGATAAACGAATTTATGTTCGTGATTGTTGAATAAATGAGTAAATTTAATTTAAAATAAGTTGCTGAAGCTCTCTGCCGCGGAATTGTATTTCTATTCTATTTATATGACCGAGTACTGATCATTAGTTGGTGTTAAAAATTAATCGTCCTTAGATCATGTGATGATACAGATCTTTCAAAACGGGAGTGAACGTAAGTTGTTCAGAACCTGTCGTTGCGATCGTCTATTCAGATGCGATTCCTCAAAATAACTGCTCATAAAGCTGTCGTTTGCTCAATTTGAGCTCGCGGCAACTGGTGTTAAACGTTTAGCAATTGATGAGCTAGAAAACTGGTGCTCAAAATGTAAGTTTGTATTTCTAATTGTATAATAAAGAGCTGTAGTTTTAAATACGTGCTGGCAGACATAAAACCACCGTGTTTTCGGTATCGGTTCGAAACACTCGACATTCCAGGTAATGGTATACACTTTGAACTAGTAAGTTGTTAAGCTAGTAAGTTAGCTAGTAAGTAACTAAGCCCCTGTGCCTACTCTTCTATAGTAATACAAGTACCCTACTTATATTATAAATGTTTAAGTTTGTTTATGAAATAAATAAATAAACACATAGGGGACAACATCACATACATTACTCTGGTCGCAAAGTAAGTAGTAGTACTTGTCTTATGGAATCGGAAACAAGAAAGGCACCTCAAACAATCAGACCCGAGACAACGTAATAATTGTGAAATATACACACATTAAAAGTCATTTTTATTAAGTCCAAATATATTTATATTAAAATACTTGACCGGTTTCGCCTTTATAGCATTATCAAAGGTTTTTTATTACAGTTATAATAGATTATATATATAATAGATTAATATAAATATATGTGGAATTAGTAAAAGTGACTTTTAATGTGTTTAAAGATGAAGTTCCTTCAACATGAGAAATATACACTTGTAATGTATGTAGCAATAACTAATGAGACGAAAAGTTCGTTGTCCGCTATTTAATTTTTTTTTCCTTTCCGTGATCGACTGGCGTACACAAAGTTTTCATGGTCTCGCCAGCTCTGAGGTCCCGGGTCCGAATTCCGTGGCGGGTCAATGAAGAAACGAACTTTTCGTTCCAGTAGTGTGGCAACTGTATATGCGCGTCGATAATAATTTGCCTTGATGTAGTTGCTCGGATAATCGCGCCTGCTTTTTTTAAGTATTTAATACGAGGTACTCCCCTCAGTCTTGCCCTCGGTTTATCAATTGACATTAATTGACTTACTAGACGAAAACAAGACTAGAAAGAAAAGGAAAACGATGGATTGCAGTTCCATTAAGAATAAACTGAGAAATAGAAGGCAGTCAAAGCCGCTGGTGGTTCGAACCGCTCTCGTTCAAAGAAGAGTTCAAGAAAGTTACCATTTCACGTGGAAATGCACCCTGCATTATCATGCCAAGAGGCGTAGGGCTTTACGACAAAATTTAAGTTTCGCAATTTTATTGATTTTAAAGCATATTTATGGTGAACTTTTGTGAAAAGTTAAAATTTCAACTAACACGGGCGGGATTCGAACCCGCGACCTTCGCCGATCCGTGGCGATCGCGACCTTCGCCACGGATCGGCGAAGGTCCGCCCATGTCAGTTGAAATTTTAACTGTTTTCTCTTTAATTTAATAATATATATATATATATATATATATATATATATATATATATATATATATATATATATATATATATATATATATATATATATATATATATATATATATATATATATATATATATATATATATATATATATATATATATATATATATATATATATATATATATATATATATATATATATATATATATATATATATATATATATATATATATATATATATATATATATATATATATATATATATATATATATATATATATATATATATATATATATATATATATATATATATATATATATATATATATATATATATATATATATATATATATATATATATATATATATATATATATATATATATATATATATATATATATATATATATATATATATATATATATATATATATATATATATATATATATATATATATATATATATATATATATATATATATATATATATATATATATATATATATATATATATATATATATATATATATATATATATATATATATATATATATATATATATATATATATATATATATATATATATATATATATATATATATATATATATATATATATATATATATATATATATATATATATATATATATATATATATATATATATATATATATATATATATATATATATATATATATATATATATATATATATATATATATATATATATATATATATATATATATATATATATATATATATATATATATATATATATATATATATATATATATATATATATATATATATATATATATATATATATATATATATATATATATATATATATATATATATATATATATATATATATATATATATATATATATATATATATATATATATATATATATATATATATATATATATATATATATATATATATATATATATATATATATATATATATATATATATATATATATATATATATATATATATATATATATATATATATATATATATATATATATATATATATATATATATATATATATATATATATATATATATATATATATATATATATATATATATATATATATATATATATATATATATATATATATATATATATATATATATATATATATATATATATATATATATATATATATATATATATATATATATATATATATATATATATATATATATATATATATATATATATATATATATATATATATATATATATATATATATATATATATATATATATATATATATATATATATATATATATATATATATATATATATATATATATATATATATATATATATATATATATATATATATATATATATATATATATATATATATATATATATATATATATATATATATATATATATATATATATATATATATATATATATATATATATATATATATATATATATATATATATATATATATATATATATATATATATATATATATATATATATATATATATATATATATATATATATATATATATATATATATATATATATATATATATATATATATATATATATATATATATATATATATATATATATATATATATATATATATATATATATATATATATATATATATATATATATATATATATATATATATATATATATATATATATATATATATATATATATATATATATATATATATATATATATATATATATATATATATATATATATATATATATATATATATATATATATATATATATATATATATATATATATATATATATATATATATATATATATATATATATATATATATATATATATATATATATATATATATATATATATATATATATATATATATATATATATATATATATATATATATATATATATATATATATATATATATATATATATATATATATATATATATATATATATATATATATATATATATATATATATATATATATATATATATATATATATATATATATATATATATATATACAGATATGAATATTCATTTAACATACAAAACATGTATGACTCGGGAACTAAAATTAAAAGTTCAAGCTATTCCCAATACTGGGGTAGATAGAGGTCAAGAGAACTAAGTGCTTTCGACCCACCTTCCACCGAAGATATTTTTAGGAAAACGTGACAGGTGGTGTGTCTATTGCAGTCTCTCCGTTTAAGCCAACGATATAAATCGTACATAACTTTCTGTAAAAAACCATTGGTCCTACCACCTGGAGATCGAACTCTGGTCTCTTGACTCAAATGCCTAAGCCCCTCTGCTATCGCGACTTAAATAAATCAATTATAAATAACTAAATAAATTTAATTTAGTTTAAGGTCACATGATATACCTGTATTTAATTTTAAAGCTGAGATGTAATCAGACGTTCTGTTTTTGTGGTAAACAAGTTACCACACCTGGCAACCCTGAGTGCATTAAACCTGCATCGAGTGCGCGCCGCTGGTTGCGTCCGTTTTCTACTCGTACGTTCAAACTCATTACGTTCTCGAATATACTATATCTTCCTTTTTTATTCCAACCAAAGAAGGTTCGGAAACGTATTTAATTATATTTCTGAAGTTTTCGAGTTATGCTGTTATTGATGTCGCCTTCAAATGAGGTTAACGACATTAGAGTTTCGTATTTTTGTACGTCTGTAATAATTTTATTATTAGTCAAGGTGAGGCAGATGTCAACTTAAGAGGCAATTTATAAATAGAACATGAAAAAGAATAATACGTTTTTAAATTAAGTCATTTCGAAATTAAATGCCGTAGGACAACAATTAAGGTATTTTATTTATTTTCAAGCACGTTTCCAATAATGGTTTAAAAAAGTTCTAAACAATTGAGTGCTTTAAACATAGCTTTCACCGAAGTCTATTTGGAACAATGTGACTAGTGACGAGCCTATCGCCGTCTTAGTGTCCAAGCTATCGGTACTATATACTTACACACACATATATATACAGATATGAATATTCATTTTAACATACAAAACATGTATGACTCGGGAACAACACACATGTTTATAGATCTACTGGGATTCAACCGCAACCCTGGGTCTTAAGAGGTTTACTGTTAACAATGCGGTCGTCACAATTAAGACATGACGATCAAGAATATATGTATATATCCAGTAATATATAGTCCAGTAATCCGTCGCAGCAATGAATAGTTTTATTGCAGTCTTCAAAATGTAAGTAAAATAAATAATTAGATATCTTCACGCCATTTACAATACAGGGGTAGACAGAGGTCTAGGCAATTAAGTCGTTTCGACCCACCGAAGATATTTTTGGAACAACGTGACAGGTGGTGTGTCTATTGCAGTCTCTCCGTTTAAGCCAACGATATAAATCGTATATAACTTTCTGCAAAAAACCATTGGTCCTACCACCTGGAGATCGAACTCTGGTCTCTTGACTCAAATGGCTAAGCCCCTCTGCTATCGCGACTTAAATAAATCAATTATAAATAAGTAAATAAATTTAATTTAGTTTAAGGTCACATGATATACCTGTATTTAATTTTAAAGCTGAGATGTAATCAGACGTTCTGTTTTTGTGGTAAACAAGTTACCACACCTGGCAACCCTGAGTGCATTAAACCTGCATCGAGTGCGCGCCGCTGGTTGCGTCCGTTTTCTACTCGTACGTTCAAACTCATTACGTTCTCGAATATTCTATATCTTCCTTTTTTATTCCAACCAAAGAAGGTTCGGAAACGTATTTAATTATATTTCTGAAGTTTTCGAGTTATGCTGTTATTGATGTCGCCTTCAAATGAGGTTAACGACATTAGAGTTTCGTATTTTTGTACGTCTGTAATAATTTTATTATTAGTCAAGGTGAGGCAGATGTCAACTTAATAGGCATTTTATAAATAGAACATGAAAAAGAATAATACGTTTTTAAATTAAGTCATTTCGAAATTAAATGCCGTAGGACAACAATTAAGGTATTTTATTTATTTTCAAGCACGTTTCCAATAATGGTTTAAAAAAGTTCTAATCAATTGAGTGCTTTTAACATAGCTTTCACCGAAGTCTATTTGGAACAATGTGACTAGTGACGAGCCTATCGCCGTCTTAGTGTCCAAGCTATCGGTACTATATACTTACACACACATATATATACAGATATGAATATTCATTTTAACATACAAACATGTATCACTCGGGAACAACACACATGTTTATAGATCTACTGGGATTCAACCGCAACCCTGAGTCTTAAGAGATTTACTGTTAACAATGCGGTCGTCACAATTAAGATATGACGATCAAGAATATATGTATATATCCAGTAATATATAGTCCAGTAATCCGTCGCAGCAATGAATAGTTTTATTGCAGTCTTCAAATGTAAGTAAAATAAATAATTAGATATCTTCACGCCATTTACAATACAGGGGTAGACAGAGGTCTAGGCAATTAAGTCGTTTCGACCCACCGAAGATATTTTTGGAACAACGTGACAGGTGGTGAGCCCGTCGCCGTTTTAATGTTGACTCGAATTCCGACCACCCAACTACTCGATTATCGTTATCAAGAACTATCAAGAAATAAGATACCATAATTATAATTATAGTACCTCTTTTCAAAGTTTTAATGCTGTGCGGCTTAAGATTTCGCGGTAAACTTTGCGACGTGGTCTTTATTATGCATAACGACCACGTCGCAAAGTTTACCGCGAAATCTTAAGGAGATGTTCCATTAAAAGCCAGATAGCTGGTGAAAATCTAGAAAACCTGGTCCTGCGCGATGCCACATCCCCTTGCCAAGTGTGGTGATTATGCCAAATCGTCGAAGGATTGACCTGTGTCTTTTTCTTTCCCCTATGGATTTTCTTAGGCTGTAACGTAAGGTACATGTATACATACATAAAGTGTCGTTTTCCGTGGAGGAATGGCTCCCGGGTTCGATTTCCTGGTAGCACAATGTAGAAAATCTCAATTTCTTTCCTTTATGGGATTTCATAGGCCGTATGTAGAGTACATATATACTGGCACATATCTACTTAACGTGTCGACCTCCGTGATTGACTCCCTGGTTCGATTCCCAGGTGGCTCAATGTAGAAAATCACTTTTTCTTTTGTCTCTGGTCTGGTTGTTTTTCATACTAAACCACGCATGATATAGAATCAGAGACAACGAAGTTATCGTTGTTGCTGATTCCATAACAAGCGTACTTTAGCTGCTTACTTCAGTATCAGAACAATGTATGTGATGTTGTCCCTATCTATTTACGTATTTATTTATTTATAAAGTTGTATGTAATGTAAAATGTCGACTGCAAGACATAGGCTTCCCCTGTAAGGTATGTCAAACGTATAAGAAATACTACGACTATCACGATAAACATTTCACAATCACTCAATTTTTTTACACTCTTTTTTTTAATATAATCTACTTTTTAGTTCAACTAAGCGAACACAACGACAGCAGTGTGTTCATTTTTTAAAAGTTGTCTATTTTCAGGATAAAATATTCCTTTGTCCTTCTTCTGGGTTCTAGCTATTTATAATCAAATTTTGCCGCAATCGGCTCAGCGATTAGGCCGTGAAAGCATAATATATTTACTTCCGCATATATAATATTAGTTATGGACGATAGATTTCTAGTGAGCATTAGTGTAAATTTGACATCAATTCTATTTTGATATGGTGTCGTTAGAGGCGACTAAGAGAGAAGCCTTGATAATATTTCTAACTTCCGTTAGAGGGCGGGATAACCATCTCCAAAAAATACTATAGCAAAACAGGTAGACCTTCGACGGGCAGCAGCATCTAAGGCTCTACATATCTGGTACTGCGATCGCCATTCCGCTTGCCGAGGGTGGCGATTATGGAAACCCTCCTACGGGAGAGGCCTATCTCCCGCAACGGACTATAACAGGCCGTTATGTAACACTAAACAGAATTTATGAAATGAAATTACAATTTAACTGTCACAACAAACGCAGCGTTCGTTTACCCCAAAAACGAGATACAATCTGGTAACCGAATTCTGTGCGAGACGACCACAGAGCTGTGGTCCACGTCGCGGTCGCTGGGTAACGGGGGATCGACAACCAATACACACCAGACACGTCGAATTATCAAATTATCAATTTGGTTATAATTAAGTATAAATATCTTCACGCAATTCCCAATACAGTGGTAAACAGAGGTCTAGTCTAGACAATTATGTCCCTTCGACCCACATTCCACCTTTTTTTGGGACTACCCGACAGGTGGTGAGCCCGTCGTCGTCTTTATATACAATCCAACGATACGAGTACATAAACCAACCACTCGGCTATCGTAACTATTGGCTTATGAAGGACTCATTTTCAATGTTTAAAAGCTTTGAAATTCAAACCAATGAATATAGAGTTTTAAATTAGTTAGTGATCTGCAACCACTCACAAAAGGTAATTAAATTCTAATTATTTAGTACCGTGTGGTAACAGTGTAAGAATATTGCACTACCTTTCTTCCTGTGGATGTCGTAAGAGGCTACAAAGGGAAACAGCCCAGAATATCCTCATAGCAACCGATAGATGGCGCGAAAACCATCTCTAAAAATATCAGACCAAAATAATCAGGCTGAAGATGGGCTGCAGCGTCTGAGGTGCGAGTAGTCTGGTACTTCAATCCACCAATGGTGGTCGCCAATCCACTTGCCAAGCGTGGCGATTATGGCAAATCGTTTCTATGTTAGAGCCCTATGTCCTGCAGTGGATTTTACTAGGCTGTTATGTGTGTATGTAAGTATTTTGCGGCGGGGCACCCGCTTCTACAAAGTTGTGGTAATGTAGTTCAGTTGGTAGAGTAAAAAAATATCGACCGAAAAAGAAGATACTTACGGAATTTCTTTTGCCTGTTTAGTTCTCCGTTAGAGGAACCTCATTACGAAACTGTGGTAGATTAAAAAATTACTATGGTTTGATACATAGGCAACATAAAGTTTATTTATATAAAGTGAGTTATGGACGAAAAAATTCTCAGTGATTATTAGCAACAAAATCTTACTCTCTGTTTTTTCTAAATTTGTCCTGCTCAGGAAATTACGCGCACAAAAAACAGAAAAATAAACAAATAGGTGGAACCGTTCTTAAATGCACAAATACAGATAAGCATGTACACATTAGCTTAAAAGGTAACAGCCACAAAAGTCCCCTGCTGGACATGGGCCTGGCAGAAGAAAAGGGCAAGAGTGAACTAGCCCAGACGACTCTAAACAAAGCCTGTTTCTTTCCAGACAGAGGATCATTATGAAACAGTAATATATGTCTCTTACGTCAAAGAATAAATAATTTAATTTAATTTTAGAATTCGTTTAAAATATTTTTAGCGAAGTTCCAATATCTTCTAAATGAAGATTACTCGAAATCAATAAGATAGCGCTATGTTCATAGATTCACACGCAATTTCCTTCTGCAAGAACGCCAGTTGTTTCCAATTGAGTTCAGCTTTGAGAAAGCAGGTCAAAAATGTAGCCGTTGAGCCATTTAACCTGTTCAGTAAACACTACATTATCTAATCGAATATTTCCTCCACTAAATATAAATAGTAACGTTTATTAAAAATAAATAAAGCGTTTAGGAACGATTGGTCTATATTTGATTGTCTATTCCAATTTTATTGACGCGATCATGTTCATTTTTAAAGGCATTTTGTATTTTAATGGGCAATTTGTACTGCGTTAAACCACTTTTAATCGATCGACCAGAATACATTGAATTAGTTATTTAAATGCGTTCAAAGTTTTATAAAATAGTACCATAAAATTTAGTAGGACGCATCGTTGAGGCTATATATCAGATATTATAATTAAAAAAAGATAATAAAATCCTTTTTCTATGTTTAATGAGGGCCAATAAAATGGTGGACCTATTCCGTTTTATAGTTCATAACGCATTAAATAGCGGGATCAATGTTTTTATAATGTAGCAAGACAAATCGCATCCCGATTGGACTATGAAACTGGATGGCCGTTGAATATTTTAATACCGGACAATAAAGCTACCGCCCCACGGACTTGAATAACATCTTCACGGCTATATAGGTAACGTAACAACGCGAGGAGTCATAACCTCAATCAAAACGACAATAAACTTTGACAAAAATTCCACCTTAATCCGTACTTTAATTATCAATATATTACGGAGCCCGCGCTCTAAACTACCTGATAGCAATTATAGGCTCACCCACGTCAAAAGATACTCGCTCACTGACGTTTATAAAAAAAAAAAGAGCAATCGGCGTCTTAAAGCTTTTAACAAAACTGGCCGGCGATAATTCAAGCGAAATGTCCAAACTGCGTTGTGTAAAAAAAATTGAATTTTTGTGAAAGTGTTAGCGACAATGGAATATTCAAAATCTTGTTAATAAAGAGTCTAGCGTACGGTGGCCAGGATTTTATGATTATTGGAGATTATTTAAAATAGTAGAAACTATAAATGTGCACTTTATTAAAATATGTCAATATATCTTACTTTAATATATTAGTTCTTAATATTTAAAATAATAAACTGAAGAAAGTAACGATTTTGTAAGTAAGACTTTTAATAATTTTTTTAAATAAAATGCATTAATTTTATATCTGTAGTATGCGTTAACAGTGTCTTGCTAATTTTCTTATCAAATACCAGTCGTTATTTAATATGAAATTTTTGATATCACTTATTACTAAAAAAAAATAACTCGCATAAGTAAAAGTGATGCCTCGAAGTTAAAGAAATATTTGGTGAGCCTAATCTAGGGTCCGATTCGGATGTCTTTTGACAATGGAAAGGAAAAAAGGTATTCGAAAAAAGAACGAGAAGGATTTTTTTTCCTGAACTCAGCGTGAGATCGCTTTGGAGGGAATTTCGGATTTGGAACGGGCGTCATGTGCGGATAGATTTTTTTTTGATTCATTTGAAGTTGGCATCTCGGCCACATGGGTCTGCGGGCGTATGGTTACCATTTTTATTTTTATGTTAGAATTATGAATTATTTTAGGATGAGAGATTTTAGTGACTTTAATTACGTTATTGCGCAAAAAAATTAAAATTACACGTTTATTATTATGATTCCATAACCGTAAACCAATATATTATAATAGTATTTAAACGAGCTCAATTAGGATTCTAACCAGAGATCCTTAGAAGGAAGGCTCAATATTTCGTTTCACTCATACCAATGAGTTTTTTTTTTTTTTCAAAATGTATGTACGATATATATCGTTGGCAAGGACGTATGGCGATAGGTTCATCACCTATCACGTTACTCAATCTCCTTAGTGAAAGGTGGGTTCAAAGGACTTATTAGCCAAGACCTCCATCTACTCATCGTAAAAAATACGTGAAGACACAATTAAAAAAAATACAATTGGCACTATTGGCAACCCTAGTAGGGCGGGGCAGGCCGCTCATCCTAAATTATTATTACATACGAACGCTAAATCGACTTAGTTATTATACAGTCCGCTAAATGGGCGTCACTGTGCAAGTGTCGGAGATTATCGGGGAGGCTTTTGTAAAATTCACGAGCGCGACGCTGTATTTGTTTATTTAAACGTGTAAAATCGAAATGAGATCTTTACTTTTTTTTCTACAAAGCGTTTTGAAGCGTTGCAATAGATGATTGACAGATGTTTAATCTATGACACGACATCGTATCAAAGAGCAAGAAAGTAACCACCGTTTGTAACCGAATTGCCGCACGGTTCAGCACGCTGAAGTGGATATGGAACGATTGTTCCGTTAGCTTGGACACCAAGATGGGGATAGGCTGATCACCGGTCATATCTCCACGCCATTCCCAATACTGGGGTAGACAGAGGTCTAGTCTAGACAATGATCCATCACGGGAGATATTTTTGGGACAACGTAAAAGGTTGTGAGCCCGTCACCGTCTTAATGTCGAAGCCTACGATATGAGTCATACATAGGTTTTGAAAAAACCCATTGGTACGAGCCTGCCACCTGGGGATTGAACTCAGGGCTCTGGATTCGAATTCCGATCACCCAACTACTCGGCTATCGTGACTACCGGTCACGTTTTCCCTAACAAGCTTCGGTGAAAAGTGGGTCAAAAGCATTTAATTGTCTAGACCTCTGTCTAGCCCTGTATTGAGAAATGCGTGAAGATATTGACACAAAGATGGTGACGGGCTCACCAACTGTCACGTTGTCCCTGTCTTATTCGGGGGAAGATGGGTCTAAATGACTTAATTGTCTAGACCTTGTCCTCCCCAGTTAGGAAGATAGTAAACATATTTTTTTACTATAATAACAGGTAGACAGGAGTATATTCTCATTTACGATCTATTTACATTTGAAATGCTTTTCTTACCTTACTTTGACCACCTCATTAATAACAATACAAATATCTACGCATAATTCCCCGTTCCCAGTAAACCTTTGCAGCAATAAATAGTTTTATTGCAGTCTTCAAATGTAAGTGCGAACCTTTTATTTGTAGACAAAGCAACAATAATTCTTTTATTGTATCGTAAATAATTATTAACTAGTTTTGACAAATCGAGTGAACTTATCTATGATAAATACAATTCAAAAAACATAGTTATGAAGCCTCAATAGTTTTTTGTAATGGTAATGACACTTTTTTCTAATATGTTATGGTATGTTATTAGATATATTTAATTTCTCTAAATTAAATATTAATGCTATATCCTAATGATCTTTACTGCTATTTCCATTACCTTGTACCGAGCATGTTCCTTTCGACGGCACGCTGAGAAACTTTGAGGCCAGCAGTGAAAGACAACGTTTTGTATCTTGTCCCTATATCTCCATGTATATCTCCAGCAGGATTTGAACCCTGAACCGGTAACTTCGAACAAGGACACTACTAACTCGAGAATCGGGTCGTCAATCTCTAACTTGCTCAAAGTTGAGAAGAATTTGACAACTCAATGATTTGACTGGTCTGAGCGGGGTCCATTTATCGTGCAGAATCTGCTGATTTATTATATTGTAGTCCCTAATGTACCGGCGGTCGGATGTTAAAATCATTCAGAAAACAGTGGGAGCCGCTGTCTTTGTTGACTTTTTTTTTATAAATTCATCAATTAATCTTTAAAAGTGTAGTTAAATATCACGACAGCCGAGTGGTTGGGTGATAGGAATTCGAGGCGACGGACCCGAGTTGATCACCAGGTATAGTAGTACCCATTTATTTCTTTCGTTGGCTTTGACATAAAGAGGACGATAGGCTCACCACCTGTCATGTTGTCTCAAAAAATGTCTTCAGTGAAAGATGGGTCGAAAGGACTTAAACGTCTGTCTACCCCAGTATTGGGAAAAGCGTAAAGACGAGTTGTGTGTAGTGGCACGCCACTAACTTAGAAGGACTTTTTAATACTATTATTTATAAAATGTATATTATAGTTGATAGAGAATGCCGTTTGATATTAAGTCCATAATATGTGCCACTATATAGTATTATATTAGTATTTAAGCTTTTATGCATATGCATAAAAGCTTAAATAAATCAATATTATCGTTTAGTTCCACATTAATATTAGAGGTCGACGTTCGAAATGTCAAAACGTGTCTTCCTCAAATATGATTATTTGTACAATTTACAGCATGTTCTAAAAAAAAAAGTTAAACAAAATGGTGCGTGTAACCGCGCGCGCGCATCATACATCATTCAAGATGGCGGGCGCTGCGCGAGCTGTGTTTTGATCGTCGATAGCGTGTTGTACAGCCGGTGAGTTATACCCAGCGCTTGATTTGTTCCCGACGGTCAAGCGTTAGATGAAGCGCGGTGTTTCTCATTTAAACGGAATTGTTGTGCATTTCTTTTATCATTTTAATCAAATAAAGCTCATAGATACTGGGACAATATTAAATATATTAATCGGCTTAATTGTCTAGACTTGGCCTCTGTCTACCCCTGTATTAGGATTTGCGTGAAGATATTTTTTTTATATTTACATCATATTTATGTCATATTTACATATGATTTAATTATGCCGATTGCCTTGAATGTATGTGCAAGAAAATAATACGAATGTATCTCAACTTAACAGAATATTATTAGAATAATTTATTTAAATTTATACTCGGAAGTAACCAAAAAATATTTTCACTCCATTCCCAACGCAGGGGTTGGGTAGAGAGATCTTGTCTAAACAATTAATTCCCTTCCACCCAGCTTCCACCGAAGACATTTTAGGGACAAGTTTAGCTAATTAGTTATTATTTAAGAAAAATTTTAATGAGACGTTTAGTCACTATCGAGACATTTAGTATCTTACTATCCGCTGGAATATTATCAGACGTAATTAACATTAGAATACATTTTGACGACCTCCGTAGACGAGTGACGTATACATTGGTTTTCATGAAGTTGCCAGCTCTGAGGTCCGGATTCGACTCCATATAGGTTTCTATATAGGTTCGGGTCAATCAGAAATGCAAATGTTTTAGTTACTTACTTTCAGATCGGAGCAATGTATGTGACATATTCCTATATAAATAAATAAGTACTTATTTATTTATTTTAATTTATAAGAATTCACGATAGCCAAGTGATTAGGTGGTTGGAATTTCGAGTAAAGAGACCCGAGTTCGATCCCATAAAGACGGCAACGGGCTCACCACCTGTCACATTGTCCCCGAAAATATCTTCAGTAGAAGGTGGGTCAAAGGGACTTAGTTGTCTAGACTAGACCTCTGTCTGCCCCTGTATTGAGAATTGCGTGAAGATATTTAATTTAATTTTTTTATAAATAAATTGATATTAAGATAACACTTAAACAAATTAGTTTCGCATAATAGTCCATTAAAACTCAGACACCCGCTCTCTTATTAAGACATTCGTGAAAGCCGACAAGAAAATCTCTGACATTCCGCCATGACATGACGCAACGCCCGACCGATGACACTTGTCAGTTAGAAAGAAAAAAAGGGCAAAGGTACCATCGAAATAAGAAGAACGATGATCCCAAACACGTTTCGAACGCGCCACGATACATTTTTAGGCGCTTTGATCGACGCAAACAATGCATTAAAAACTAAAACCAACCGCTGATAAAGAACCTTACCATAGATTAAATACGATAGTTTTTTAATAGCGCAACACCATAAGGATCGAGTGTTATGAATCACAAAGCCGAAATCGCCAAGTCAGCATAATCAATCACCATTTAAAATATCGAAAATGCTTATATTAATTCTCCGGGCATTATTTGACTAAGCCGTCTAACAAAGGCCAAAACGAGTGCTCCGGAGAGTCATAGAGAATAGACGAAGGCCTGAAAATAAAAAGTGGCCATGCTAGATGACATGTCAATTATAAAACCATCAATTGTGGGCCCCTGGCTGTATCATAGACCAGTCGGAGCCTTTGCGGTTTTACTTCGAAATAGTTCCCGCGTAATCGTTAGGTCTTTGACGTTTATTGGACGCGGCATTGTATATTTTTTTACAGAATAGTTTGTGTAGAACGTGATGAGAGAAAAAAATATTCATGCCTTTCCAAATACTGAGGTAGATAGAAGTCTAGACAATTACGACAACTTTCGCCGAAGACATTTTTTGAGACAATGTGTCAGAAATGTTGCCGTCTTTATGCTCAAGCTAACGATATAAATAGTACATAAGTTTTGAAGAAACCTATTGGTACGACCGGGAGGTCGTACCAATAGGTTACCAACAGGTTTCGACCGGGAGGGATTGAATTCGCGTCACGCGACTCGAATTCCGATCACCGACTGTCGTGACGTCAAAATTCACTTGTTTATCGTGGATTCATGACTATTTCACTATTACATTGTTGATATAAGTTCTCTCTCAGCTTACAGGCACCTCTCAAATCTCTGCTCCCGTTTAAAGGAGGGATATGAGCATTCGGTTCACATGATGGTGAGTGCCAACAGCACCCATGGACCTGCAACACCAGAATCTTCAGTGGTGCGTTACTGGTCCAAGGAAGTAATACGCTCTCTTCTTAAAAATCCATAAGAGTAAAGAATAATACGTACACCTCAAAACATTGAGTGAAAGTGTTTTAAATATTTTCTTATCTCCATATTTTTTTAGTTTGTTATTGATACAATGAAAGACTAGATTTATAGTTGCTTTATTCAAAATTTATAAGTCATGATAGCCTTGTGGTTGGGTGGTCGGAATTTCGAGTCAAGAGTACCAATGAGTATTTCAAAAACTTATGTACGAATTACATCGTTGGCTTGCACATAAAGACGGCGACGGGCTCACCACTTGTCACGTTGTTCCGAAAATATCTTCGGTGGAAGGTGGGTCAAAGGGACTTAATTGTCTTGACCCAGGTCTACCTCTGTATTGGGAATTACGTGAAGATATTATATTATATTTTAATTTTATTTATTCAAAATAGATCCAAAATTATAAGCACCTCAAATAATTTGATTTTTGTGACAAAAATTTGTCTTAATGACAAAAAAACAAGTTTAATATGTTTTTTTAAAGCGAAATCTAGTATATATTACGCTCGAATAGCTCTACTTCAAAAATGTAGTGATTTGTTAACATTAACTTAATTAGATTTTTTTTATTTTATTTAACAATGCGTTTCTATAGCACAAACATATTATACGAAAATATATTTTTAAATTCCATATATACATATTAACATCCATGATTCGAGTACAAATAGTCATATTCATCACACAAATGTTTGCCTCTAGCGGGATTTAAACCCGCTACCTTCTGCATCAGTAGGGTCACTACCAATTCGGCTAATGGATAAACCGTATATGTATATATATATATACTAAATATTTCGGCTACCTACGTAGTTTCCGATTCCATTACACGGGTCTTACGAAGTAAACTTTACCTAATTACTTTGATATCAAAGTTGTCTCTATCTATGCACTATGTATTAGCTCGTATATATTGCACACGACGTTCAAAACTACCGTTAGCCCTTTTTCTGCACCTGCGTGAACATACGACCGTTCCTGGAGGATTTATAGAATGTGGAAAGTTTGTATTATCTTGTATGCCGATCAAACAATGATCACATGTTTTTAACCGACTACAAAATATAAAATGTAAGTATAAAGTGGTTGGGTGGTCAGAATTCGAACTGAAAAATAATATTTAAATAGTAGCCTGTGAATTGGTTAGTAGAATAGTTGGTGTCCAATTTCACATCATCTCACACACATACATTGTTTTTTTTCTTCTAATTTATGTTATGATATTGTATTTGTGGATATGAGAAGTCGGCTTATAAGAATTTATTCTTGTCTATGTCTACGTCTATGTCTATGAGCAAAGGCCTTCCCCCTAATATTACTTAGAGATTGGTGCACAGGAACGCCAGCTATGCTGTGCCCGTCTGAGAAATAATTTAAATTATATCTCAGACTGGCAGGTTTTCTCGCGATATCTTCCTTTACGGCAGAGGTCGTGGTGAATTATTTAAATGGTTCAGGCCTGTGATCGAACCTGGGTCGCTCGCGTATGTGTTTACTTGGCGTATACTTGACGTTTGCCATGACCACTACCTTCAGGAGAATCAGAATCTCCTGATTCCGAGTTCTATGCCCAAGTGTAAGGCTCGTACCAATGAGTTTCATAACTGTTCATCACCTGTCACGTTGTCCCAAATAAGATACGGGTAATATTGGTCGAGAAAACTAAATATTGTACAGATCTCTAACTAGCAAATATTGGAAAAGCGTGAATATTAAAAAGTGTAAAGAAGCCCATCGCATAGAGACTCTTGTCCGAGATTCCTTAGTTTACTCGTATTTAGTTTGATTTTGATTTGCATTATCAATTAATTGCCATTACGATTTTTAAGCTTCCCCTTTAACATGGTAGGCAGGGCGCTATCAATTTTCCTATCAATAGCGCATGATGCTATATTTATCCACGTTTGCGATTTTTAAATATATTTGCTTAATAAGCGTTAGAAAAAGATTTGCCTTTGTCATCAAATGATAACACTGGTCTCTGCTATTTGCCACTAGATGGCGCTGGGGTAATCAAACATTAATTGATCTTAATTTGTATTTATAACTAAACGAGCTAACCTTCTTTATAAGTTAATTTATGCATTATTTACTCTATAATTACTGTAAACATTTGATATCTTTTCTGTGTTGATTCAAATATTATTTGTATTGGTGTCATCTCACAGAATATTGAACTACACTAAAAATACTTACAAAAACATCATACACATACATACATACCACTTCATTTTCACGTCACATGAGGCACATCTACTACTATGTATATTTTGCATAAGTTCTAACAATCAGACAGTTTTATATTTCGTCTAATAATTACCTAATGAGACAACTGCCCAGGAGTGTAATGTTTCCAAGTTTCATTTATGTGCATATATATGTTCATATTATCACGATAGTCGAGTGGTTGGGTGGTCGCAATTTCGAGTCAAGAGAACAGAGTTCGATCCCTAGTTGGGAGGCCCGTACCAATGTTTTTTTTTCTAAGCTTACGTACGATTTATATCGTTGGCTTGGACATAATGATGGCGACAGGGTCACCACATTTTAGGGAGAATGTGATAGCATTCTCCCTATAATGTCTTCGGTGAGATTTGGGTCGAACAGACTTTTTTCCGGACCTCTGTCTAGCCCACTATTCTGAATGGCGTGAAGATATTTTTTTAAGAAATTGAAATCGCATAAAGTAGTACGAAAAGGCTCGTTTAATTATATACTTGAAGCCTAACAGTGAGGCTTAAACTTAGCAGTATTTAACGTCGGCGCAAACAACCTATGCAGGGCTACATAATGTGTATGCAAATCGATTCAGAGAGGAGGCCTGCGCGGGGCGGAGCCCCACCGACATGACTCCGGCATAATTACCACGGCTACACTTGGAGCTGGTAGGGTTCCGCATGACCTGAATGAAAAAACCCTTTAACATATTTTACAATATTATTGAAAATACCTGACCAGATTTATGCAGATCAGATATTAAACTGTTAAAGATGAGAGAAAATAGCACGATAGCCGAGTTATTGGGTGTTTGGAATTGAGTTGAGAGCCCCAAGTTTGAACCCCAGGTGATGGGTTCGCACCAATAGGTTTTTCAAAAATTTATGTACGATTTATATCGTTGGCTTCGACATAAAGACCTTTATGACGCCACCTGTCATATTGTCCCAAAACATGACTTCGTTCGATGAAAGGACTTATTTGTCTAGATCTCTGTCTACCCCAATATTGGGAATGGTGTGAAGATTTTGTAAGAGGGAAAAAATTTACTGGTTAAAATCACAAGCAAAGTAAAATTATATTATACTACTATGACATAGGAACCTTAGATTATGTAGACGTCTAGATTGAGTCTGGGGCGCGCGAAAAAAACTACATTCAACTGTTGGAAGATAAGTTAATTTATGCAATGACATTTGCAACATGGCGGAAGACACACCAAGCGTGTAATAATTAATATTTATTAATATATGAAGAGATGCGTATTGAAACTGCTCACGGTAACAAATGATCACCGGAAGTTTATTGATATTTCATTTTAAATTATATTTTAATAAAAATATAATATCGAGTACGAAAGTGTGGCGCCAAACATTTTTGTATTGCCAGTATATCAATTTAATATTCCTTGAACTTGATTGCATCATCAAGTTTCTGTACTTAGTATATTAGTTACTAATATTTTTCAATATAAAATATTCGTCGTATTTACTAATTATTACTGTGATAAAAAATAAATAAACATGTAAGATTGACTGACAATCTGTTACTTAAATATCTACTTTTGATTATTATGTAAATTTTTTATACGTCATCAAGTTTGACATTTTGTATGGTCATCGGGGTTTTGTTAAAGTGCTGATTAAGATAATTATATGCTTTTTCAAATCGGTTTTCCAAAATTGTGTGTTCGCCATTTTGGATTTGATAATTGACATTCAATCAGCACTAGGATTAGCCCCTCAAAATGATTACCTTCATTCATGTAGAGTTAACAAAACTCAGAACAGCTGGTCTGATTTATATTAGGAGCGAGGCTACTACCTTATCATACGCCTATTTATATTAATTATATCTTACTTGTATATCTTCACAAATGAGTAAATATAGTGAACTCGGAACAGAATAGAAAACAAAAGTCGAGACGAATAAGTCAACAAACTTACTCAGTCTACAGAACCCAGAAAAGAACAGTTTCAAACCTTAATTTTAAACTTACTTTGAAGAGGTAAGAAATCAAGTTTAATTTCGATAATTGGTAGTTTTGGTAGTTTCTTGTGGATGGCCCGTCCTGGTCACGATCACGTCACGATCTCAATTGACTACAACATCAAGACTAGTGCTGCAGCAACGTCAAAGGTAAGGGCAACATTACAGACAATGCTCTGATCCCAAAGCAAGTAGCTAATGCACTTGTGTTATGGAAACAGAAACAACAAAAGTACCAAAAACACTCAGAACCAAGAAGGTGCAGAAAAAGTCCCGTTCTACATTGACCCGTCTGGTAATCAGGCCCGGATCGATTGACCGATTTCGTTCCCCAGATGACAGGCTCGTACCAAGGGGTTTTTCAAAAAACTTATGTACCATTTACATCGTTGGCTAGGATATAAAGACGGCGACAGTCTCACCTCCTGTCACCTTGTCCCAAAGATGTCTTCGGGCGAAGGTGGGTCGAAAGGACTTAATTGTCTAGACCTCTGTCCCAATACATGGGAATGGGCGTGAAGATATTATTTGTTTATTTTTTTAAGCTGTTTTTAAATTACTTGCCTGTGTACCACTTTACCACTTTAACTTTTTTATATATATATATATATATATATATATATATATATATATATATATATATATATATATATATATATATATATATATATATATATATATATATATATATATATATATATATATATATATATATATATATATATATATCTGTATATATACATAAATGTATTAGCTCACAGAAATTTATAATAGAATATACTCAGGATTCGACGTCAAGCGTAGTTTAGCCACACATACTTTTTTCAAGATGACCTTTTAGTATTAGATGTAATCAGTTTGTTTACCCTATGCCACAAACAGGCGATTCTGTTTTATAAACAGCCAAGTCTACGCCACTTTTATGTAAATTTTGGTATTTAATTAAAGCGAATGTTTCCGGTTGCAAAAATATGCCTGCTGACCGTACAGAATTATTTTTAAACGATAGCATAGTATAAAACCAGAGATATACTCTACACTCTATCTTATAGATTACTTAACATAAAGTTTTTTTGTTTACTGGCTTGTTTTAGTTGTGTACTTGCTGTTCTAATATTGATTTACATTTGTATTAAATGTGAGTCGAGTAATTTCTGGGAATGATTTAATTTAATATTTGACTACCTCCGTGGACGAGTGGCGTACACACTGGTGTGCATGGTGTCGCCAGGTCTGAAGTCCCCGGTTCGAATCCTGATCGGGAGATTTTATACAACGCTTTTTCTACATTTCCTCGGGTCTGAGTGTTCGTGGTATCTTCGTTGTTTCCGATTAACCGTTCCGTTGCATAATACAAGCGCTTAAGCTGCTTACTTTGGGATCAGAGCAATGTATGTAATATAGTCCCTATCAATGTATTTATTAATAATTTCGTAGCCAGGACAGCCTAGTACGTAGTGCCTTCCAATCTTCAAAGGATTGCGAGTTCCTATTCCATTAAATGAAAACTTTATGTACAAGGGAGAGAGTGAGAGAGAGAGAAAGATGAAGGTTCAAGAGATGCTTTTTAAGCAATCTTAAGTTTGAACACATTTAGCACTCAGTTACAGGGGAATTCCAGATTTTCCACCGGACCTTTTTCCATCGGAATCGAAGAGGCGATTAAGAGAGAGAGAGAGATATATATATATATATATATATATATATATATATATATATATATATATATATATATATATATATATATATATATATATATATATATATATATATATATATATATATATATATATATATATATATATATATATATATATATATATATATATATATATATATATATATATATATATATATATATATATATATATATATATATATATATATATATATATATATATATATATATATATATATATATATATATATATATATATATATATATATATATATATATATATATATATATATATATATATATATATATATATATATATATATATATATATATATATATATATATATATATATATATATATATATATATATATATATATATATATATATATATATATATATATATATATATATATATATATATATATATATATATATATATATATATATATATATATATATATATATATATATATATATATATATATATATATATATATATATATATATATATATATATATATATATATATATATATATATATATATATATATATATATATATATATATATATATATATATATATATATATATATATATATATATATATATATATATATATATATATATATATATATATATATATATATATATATATATATATATATATATATATATATATATATATATATATATATATATATATATATATATATATATATATATATATATATATATATATATATATATATATATATATATATATATATATATATATATATATATCTGTATATATACATAAATGTATTAGCTCACAGAAATTTATAATAGAATATACTCAGGATTCGACGTCAAGCGTAGTTTAGCCACACATACTTTTTTTCAAGATGACCTTTTAGTATTAGATGTAATCAGTTTGTTTACCCTATGCCACAAACAGGCGATTCTGTTTTATAAACAGCCAAGTCTACGCCACTTTTATGTAAATTTTGGTATTTAATTAAAGCGAATGTTTCCGGTTGCAAAAAATATGCCTGCCGACCGTACAGAATTATTTTTTAAACGATAGCATAGTATAAAAACCAGAGATATACTCTACACTCTATCTTATAGATTACTTAACATAAAGTTTTTTTTGTTTACTGGCTTGTTTTAGTTGTGTACTTGCTGTTCTAATATTGATTTACATTTGTATTAAATGTGAGTCGAGTAATTTCTGGGAATGATTTAATTTAATATTTGACTACCTCCGTGGACGAGTGGCGTACACACTGGTGTGCATGGTGTCGCCAGCTCTGAAGTCCCCGGTTCGAATCCCGATCGGGAGATTTTATACAACGCTTTTTCTACATTTCCTCGGGTCTGAGTGTTCGTGGTATCTTCGTTTTTTCCGATTAACCGTTCCGTTGCATAATACAAGCGCTTAAGCTGCTTACTTTGGGATCAGAGCAATGTATGTAATATAGTCCCTATCAATGTATTTATTAATAATTTTCGTAGCCAGGACAGCCTAGTACGTAGTGCCTTCCAGTCTTCAAAGGATTGCGAGTTCCTATTCCATTAAATGAAAAACTTTATGTACAAGGGAGAGAGTGAGAGAGAGAGAAAGATGTGAAGGTTCAAGAGATGCTTTTTTAAGCAATCTTAAGTTTGAACACATTTAGCACTCAGTTACAGGGGAATTCCAGATTTTCCACCGGACCTTTTTTCCATCGGAATCGAAGAGGCGATTAAGAGAGAGAGAGAGAGAGAGAATTGGGAAAAGTCTTTAAAATTGGCTTCCGCCAGATTATGATATAGTTGTCTATGTCTAAAGATATGACTAAAATCCAACAGATCGGTGAAGGGCTGCAGTGTCTAAGGTGCTATTGCTCTGGCAATACGATGGTCACTCCATTTGCCAAGTGTGGTGTTTATGTAAAATCGTCTCTTACGGGAAAGACTGAGTCGTAATTTTTTAGGCCTGCAATGATAATTTCAACACGCTGTTATGAAGTTAAGTACTGTAACAGAAGTGCTGTAACAGAAAAGAATGTACTGTAAAAATTTGTAGTGTGCCTAGTTTTAAGATATATTTTCACCCTGAAGAGATAGTTTGCAGGATGAGAGAAACTGAGGAAAAAGTAAAAATTTCAACTGACACGGGCGGGATTCGAACCCGCGTCCTTCGCCGTTTATGTTTAATGCTAATACTTTTCCGTAAGCCATTGTCATACTTAAAAGGTATTAAAAATAAATCAACGGGTACAGAGATAAATTGGGACAAGTTGTTTTTTTTTTTCATAATTTCTTATTTACCTACTTGCTTGAATTAGAACATAAGAGTTCTAGGAATGGAATAGACATTGCTTATATTATTGCTGGTTCTCATGCATTGGCATTCTAGGTCGCACATAAATGTTGTACATTTATGTGCGACCTAGGAATAACTAATGAGACAATAATGCCAGTGTTTATAGTATTATACACAATTAATTACTTTTTAATTTTTGTAATAATGCGCGGCATTCTTTGTCCGTTTTTGTATAATTAAAAAAAAAAGAGTCAATTTCTTTTTTATATTCGAATCATAATTTGTACTTTACAGAAATTTTACGACTCAATTAAAATAAATATAATTTACGACATCAAGTTCCGTACTCATTATTCTCGTCTACAAGTCACTTATGCGTTTAAAGCTCATAGTCGGTTTTTACTAGCGCTATACGAAAGGCATTAAAATTTTATTGCGTTTATAATTCTTCTATTGGCCAAAGCCACTAGCCACAGCCATACAGGGACTCTATTCCCCAATAATCTGACCCTGTACCTCCGCGTACATTAGACGTTTTTAAATTGGGTCATATTTATGGTTTTAGACATGGAATACGAACTTTAAACGTTCGGCTGACGTGTAGTAAGTTATGTTTACCATTTATTAACAGCGCAACTAAACCCTTATCTGCTGTTTAGATTTATCCTTCAGTTTACGACCGTTTTGCCGTGGCGATTATGGCAAACCCTCTCTTACCGGAGAGGCTTATGCCCTGGAGAGAACTTTATTTTTGGCGAAGTGGTACTTTAGCAAGTTTTGAATTGTACTTAACGCCATTTAAAAGTCAAATTTTGGGACAACGTGACGGGCGGTGAGAATGTCGCCGTCTTTATGATGTCCAAATATGAAAGTCGTACAAAAGTTTTTTGAAAAAAAAAAAACCATTACTACGAGCCTACCACCTCGGGATCGAACTCGGGTCACATGATTCGAATTCCGATCATCCAAATATTCGGATGTCGTCACAATAAATATAAAATAACATGAAATTATAAACATTAAATAGTTGATTAAATAGTACTGATTTCCGAAAGTTACTGGGTGGGCACAATGAAAACTAGTGTCATGGCAAAAAAAAATATTATGGCTTTATGCTGAGTGTGCTTTAGTTTCCTGGTGACGCCTTGACACATTCGAATGTAAGTATTCTTTTTATGTTTAAGAACATATTATATTTTTTGTATTCTGTTTTTGTTACTTAATTGTTTTTTTGGAGTGTAATCTTATAGAATTGATTTTTATTTATAAGCTGATTTTTATTTATTTATGTTCGGAATTTCGAGTCAAGAGACCCGAGTTCGATCCCCAGGTGGCAGTACCAATGAGTTTTTCAAAAACTCATGTACGAATACATCGTTGGCTTGGACATAAAGACAGCGACGGGCTCACCACCTGTCACGTTGTCCCGAAAATATTTTCGGTGGAAGGTGGGTCAAAGGGACTTAATTGTCTAGACTAGACCTCTGTCTACCCCTGTATTGGGAATTGCGTGAAGATATTTATTTTTATTTATTTTCCCTATGTAGGAAACTTCAGTGGTGCTGACATACAATTTTTAATCACGAATGGGTGTCATAGACTCAGGGGAAAGTTTGTAGAAATTCAATATTGTAAAGTTCTTATTAAACAATAAAATTACACCATTCCGCATGCAAAAATAATAATTTTGCATGTTCTTGATATATGTACTTTACATTATTATTTTATTTAATTATACTTTATATTTACATTTATTCTTCTCTTCGGGCTTCTTCAACGTCCAATGATGGTATTATTCATCTCAAAAATGGGTGTTGTTGTAGTTATTTGAGTTTCAACCTTTATTTCTTTCTTCATTCTTTCTCTATCCTAAGTTGAACTAACGGTAAATCAATCCGCGTAGTGGCAGATTGAAATTAGTCGTGTCAGTCGTCGCCGTCGAGTTTCGCAGCCCATAAATATCCGCGACTCAAAACATTTCCAGTCGATTGCCGCAAAAAGCGCTACAGCAAAAAATGCCCTCAAAAGCTTTACGTGTCGCTGGATGCGCTTCTTAAACTTTGTTACACAGTTCGCTTATTTTAAGTTACAACGTTAAGACATAGACAGAGCCATAGACAAGACTTTATTTGACATCTTACACACACCGCAAATATAATAATATGGAAAGAAAGAAAGAAAAATAATTTTGAAAAAAGTTTCTTTCTTTCTTTCTTTCTAATAATATATAAATAAAAACAAAAAAAAAATATCTTCACGCAATTCCCAATACAGGGGTAGACAGAGGTCTAGTCTAGACAATTAAGTCCCTTCGACCCACCTTCCACCGAAGATATTTTCGGGACAACGTGTCAGGTGGTGAGTCCGTCGCCGCCTTTATGTCCAAGCCAACGATGTAATTCGTACATAAGTTTTTTGAAAAACCCATTGGTACGAGCCTGCCACCTGGGGATCGAACTCTGGTCTCTCGACTTGAAATTCCGACCACCCAACCACTCGGCTATCGTGACATCTAATAATATATCATAACATAAATTGGCGAAAAAGAACAAAACAAGATATATATGTTTATAATATTTTATGTATGTTGAGTGATACTGCACAAGAATATACTAACCCTTTCTTCTCGTGATAATTGGCGACTAAATGCAATTGACTATCGACAGATGGCGGGATAACACGCCATTCCCCATACTGGCGTAGACACAGGTTTAGAAAATAAAAAATTAGAAGTCCTTTGGACTCACCTGTCACCGAGGACATTTTTTGGGACACTGTGACAAGTATTGATTCTGCTGCGGTTTTAATTTCCAAACCAACAATATAAACCGTATGGATGTTTGGAAAAAAACCCATTGGTTCTAGACTACCTGGTGTTTGAACTCGGGTCTCTTTCCGACTCTAATTCCGATTACCTAACCACTCGGCTATCGGTCGAGATAATTGAGTCTAAGGATTTAGACCAACTTTTCACCTAATCTTTCTTGAGCTTCTTCGGCTATCGTACACGTATCAATAAATAAATAATTAACGCATAAAAATTGTAATTATTAACAAATAAATAAACAATTAATAAAAAATAATAAAAAAAGATCAATTTCTCTCCACGCACTTTGAGACGCGCTGTTCTGAATTATGTAAAGTGGACGCTATGTTGCTCCAAAATACACGAGAAGTTCGGAGAATCTCGGCGTAAGTTATTGGACTTCTATTCATGGGCCATGCGTCAGCGCAGCCGCGATAACGACGTAGTTATGTTTACTCAGACATAGCTCCGCGACTTCTTCCGCCTGCTATTACCAATTTTTCGTAAAATCCTTTGGTTTCCTAGACTAAGCTTTTTCCAACACTCCAATACAATGTAGTCACGGAAGCCAAAGACACGAGTTCGATCGCCCGGTGGTAGGCTCGTACCAATAGGGTTTTCGAAACTTATGCACGATTTGTATCGTTGATTTAGACATAATTTCGGCAACAGGCTCAACACTTGTCACGGTGCCAAAAAATGACTTCGGTGAAAGCTGGGTCCAAAGGACTTAATTATCGACAACACCAACATCGGGAATGGTTAGAGAACATATTTTTTTTCTGTCGTTACTAAGATTATGGAAGAGTATCGTAGAAAAAAGTTTATCGGTCTTCTAAAATTTAAATTCAAATTAATTAACAAGATCAATTTATTAAATAAATATAAATAAATATCTTCACGCAACTCCCAATACAGAGGTAGACAGAGGTCTAGTCTAGACAATTAAGTCCCTTCGACCCACCTTCCACCGAACATATTTTCGGGACAACGTGACAGGTGGTGAGCCCGTCGCCGTCTTTTATGTCCAAGTCAACGATATAAATCGTACATAAGTTTTGACTAGACCTCTGTCTACCCCTGTATTGGGAATTGCGTGAAGATATTTATTTTCTGTTTTTTTTTATAAATTAATAAGTTGTAAGTTTATCTAATAATGTTATTCTTTGCATTTTTTGTTCTCTTTAAAGACTTAATTTTTTTATCATCATTCCGAGACTCGTAAATTAGAAGTAAATCGCGCAAATTTGTTATTTATTTATATTTAAATATCTTCACGCAATTCCTGATACAGGGGTAAACAGAGGTCTAGTCTAGACAATTAAGTCCCTTTGACCCACCTTCTACCGTAGATATTTTCAGGACAACGTCCCGCAAATTTGTTGATTCATATATATTTCACATCACAGAATATATATTTAACCTATTAAATGTATGTTATTGATATATGAGTATGCTCTAAGGATACATAACTATCAACATAGGTTGATAGTTATATATCTACAGGGTTATATCAACGAGGGTTGACTGGTAGAGAATGCCATCAGGCATTAAGGCTGCCCATTGTAGCCATTACTTTTAAATAATAATAAATATACATATATAGATAGGGACAACATCACATACATTGCTCTGACCCCAAGATGCTAAAGCACTTGAGTTATGGGAATCAGAAACAACGAAGGCATTACAAAACATACAGACCCGATACAATGTAGAAAAAGTGGTTTTTCTATATTCACCCGACGGGGAATCGAACCCGGGACCTCGAGATGGCGGCACCTTGAAAACCGGTGTCGTAAAATTATCGGGGTTATGAAGTTACAAAGTGAACTGTCACTATTGATAATTAAAGCATCTTCATCGTGAGATAGAACCGACGGTGGACTATTTAGGAGCTATTATAGGAATACCAGCAATGACAAATAACACTACAAGTATTCCTGTTAACCACTCCAACTAAGCCACAGTGCTTGTGTCAGGAGTGGTTCACGACAATCGTCATTTGGCGAAACTGCGACTATTTAGCAGTCATTTACACCCACTGGAATTATAAATATATACATAGATAGAGACAACATCACATACATTGCTCTGATCCCAATATAAAGTTCCCATATAAAAATAATATAAAGTTCCCATTTGAAGTTCTTAAAAATATGGACACACTCTGAAAGAGTACATAGCAATTTGATTTTTGTTGATATATTTCTATGAAGTATATTATATTACATTATATTAAGTATATCATAAATTAACTAATGAATTCCATAAATTAATTAATGAATTCTTTATTTATTGCATTTTGTATTATTATTAATTAATATATTTTTATTAGTCAATGATTATACGATATAGTGTTTCAGAGTTATATCTGACATTTATTATTTTATAGAATAATAACTTTTTTGTATAAGTATTTTTTTTTGTTTTATTTTAAACTGTTTTTCTACAGTAATTCTTTTTATTGATTCCGGCAAATTATTATAAATTAAAATAGCTCTGTAGAAAGGTCCAGCTTTGTACATTTCTAGTTTTGGTTCTGGCAGTGTTAAATTATTTTTAAAGCGCATATTTTTTGAAATTTAAAATATTGCACGTATTTGCGAACAAATAATGTTATTTCTTATTTACAAGGTAAAGTTTATGATTTATATAAAGTTCCTTAAAGCTTTGTGGTTGTTTTATGTTGTATATTATTCCTATACATTTCTTTTGCATTACGAATAATTCATTGACATTAGTGCTGTCACCCCACAGAATTACTCCATATCGTAGCCATGATTGATCATACGCATAATATGCTGATTGTGCACATTCTATGTGTGTATTAAATAAATAAATAAATATCTTCACGCAATTCCCAATACAGGGGTAGACAGAGGTCTAGTCTAGACAATTAAGTCCCTATGACCCACATTCCACCGAAGATATTTTCGGGACAACGTGACAGGTGGTGAGCCCGTCGCCGCCTTTATGTCCAGGCCAACGATGTAATTCGTACATAAATTTTTGAAAAATTAATTGTTACTGCCACCCGGGGATCGAATTCGGGTCTCATGACTCGAAATTCCGACCACCCAACCACTCGGCTATCGTGACTTAATACGCGTGTGTATTAATTTTTAATATTGTCAAAGCGTAAAGAAATCTTGCAAGCTTTGATTGAATATTGGAGATGTGAAATTTCCAATTAATGTGAGAGTCAATATTAATTTATATTTATTAATTTATTCCGGGAATCGAAAACGAGACCTGCTCTTGCTCCTGCTGCTGCCGGAGCTGGGAACACCACGGAAAACTACGTCACTCGTTCACGGAAGTCGTAAAAAAAAAGATAAATTCCTACATGACTACATGAATAATAAATAAATAAATATAAATAAATATCTTCACGCAATTTCCAATACAAGTGTGGACAGTGGTTTAGACAGTTAAGTCCCTTCGACCCACCTACCACCGAAGATATGTGTGTGACAGGTGGTGAGCCCGTCGCCGTCTTTATATCCAAGCCAACGATATCTTTGTACACAAGTTTTTGAAAAACCCATTGGTACGAGCCTACTACCTGGGGATCGAACTCGGGTCTTTTGACTCGAAATTCCGACCACCCAACCACTCGGCTATCTTGACTTATATAATCACTACATGACATTAACTAAACTTTAGCATATGTTTATTAAATAGCCGCATCCATAATAAAAAAATATATCTTCAAACCATTGCCGATACAGAGGTGGACAGTGGTCTAAACAATTAATTCCTTTCTACGCACCTTCCACCGAAAATATTTTCGGGACAACGTGACAGGTGATTAGCACGTCGCCGTTTTTATGTCCAAGCCGACGATATAATACGCACTTGAGTTTTTGAAAAAACTTACGTTACGTACGTTTAGCAACCTCATACTAATGAGTTGTTGAAAAAACTCATTAGTATGAGCTTGCTAACTGCGGATTTAACTCGGGTCTCTTGACTCGAATCCCGATACCAACCACTCGGCTATCGTGACTTGTATTAGTCTCGAAACTAAAAATTTTAATTAAGAAATGACGTGTACTAAGCCGGCTCCATCAATTAGAGGCGATCGCTTCGAGAGTGGCGCGGGAAGGAAAAGAAGTACGATAATTAGTTGGGCTTAGTCCTTTCCGCGTATACATTTGTTATGTTAAGGTTTTCGACCGCTCGTGTGCTGTGGAGACGGCTTTTAAATGTTAAATTTAATTATTTCTCTATTAGTAGTATAAAGTTTTAAACATTTGAATATGTATATTTACCTCATGTATTAATAAAGTATGTCTTAAAAGAGAAGGATAATAGAGACAGAGGATAGTTTTTGTTTTCATTATAAAGACTTTTGTTCTATTTCCTTTTAACGTATTATAATAAAAGTGGTTATGTATCATCATCATTACGATCTGTAAAAATCGACTGCAAGATGAAGGCTGGAGATGCTTCACGAGATAATTTGCCATAACCCCACCCTTGAAGATTGGAGGATTGGTGAACGCAGTACTAGACACCTGAATTTTGGTCTTGTACTTCTTGAGATGATGATCATGCCATCTGTCGGTGTCCAATTGCAATTCCCCTTAGTCGTTTAACAAAACCCACAGGAAGAATGGGTGCGGTACATTCTTACGCCATATCTACACTTGGAGTGTTCATATGGCGTAAGAATATTTTATACAAGTAAACGAATAAATAATTTAAACCGTTAAAACTATAATGTGATCTTGAAATAGAGTCTCTGAAATGCAGTGTTCACCAGAGATTATAATTATTCTTTCAGCCCATTATCACTTGTTCGAGATTCGAATCGAATCACACGGCTCCTGTGCTGTCATTACTTTGTAATTTACTTCTTTTCATTGACCCAGGTTTTGCTGCCAGACAACAATATTTTTTCTTTTTCCTTCTACATTGTCTCTGTTTATAAATTGATATTTTTATCTTCACGCATTTTCCAATATAACGACAGCCAGAGGTCTAGGCAATGTAGTCCTTTCGATCCACATTTTACCGGAGCTTTTTTGTGACAACTGTGTGACTGGAAGTGAGCCTGTCACTGCCTTTTGGTCTTTTCTACATTGTTTTTACTGAATTTTTTTTCCTTAATTATTTATTCAAAATTATTTAAACTTTTCTACGGTTCACCTTTATCTATGTATATAATATATAATAGTTTAAATAAAATTCGTACACAAAGAACACTACTCCACAGTGACGAGCCGCGGGCGCATATGTCGCCGCACATGGGCCCGTGTTGTGCCAGAGCTCGGGCCGACGTCATTTGCTCGATTCGTTCGTGGAACGACGGGATCAATTCTAATCTCACTTATTGTGCACTAGCTGCTCACCCGGCTGCGCCCGGCTCGTATTTCAAGCAATTTATTAATGGAAATATTTGGTACAGACTTCACGGGAACTGGGAACAACGTACATACATAGATGGGGACATTCATCTATATATCTTTAATCTAATCACATACATTGCTCTGATCCCAAAGTAACTAGTGAAAGCATATGTGTTATGGAATTGAAAAACACCCATAAAAAAGTGGTTTTTTGAATTGATCTCTTCGGGAATCGCATCCCAGACTTCAAGCTGGTAACACTCTTGAAAACCTGTGTTCATAAGACTCAACCAAGGACACCGGCAAATGTATAAACATACAGAATTAACTATCTGAAATGTTACTTGAAATCAAATGAATAAATAAATATGTTCACTCCATTTCCAATAATGGGGTAGATCTATGTAATTAATAATGGGAGGTCTATATAATTAAGTCCTTTCGACCCAGCTTTCACTGAAGACATTTTTTGACAACGTGACCGGTAGTGATCCAAACACGTTGTTCAAACTAACGGTACAAATCATATAATTATAACAAGTACAAATTAAACTCCAGTGATTTAGTATTATAATTTATACCCTGAAGTTAATAAAGCAATTTAAATAAAATAATAGCATTCTCATTTTTACAGTTCACCATTACATGTTTCTAAATACAAATTCAAAAGTCCCATATTTTTCTGTAATACGAAGCGTTAAGTACCGCTACTTGATAATAGATGGCGGTAGGAGTTCTATAAAGAAGGATTGTAGTTAGTTTCAACAAATCAACATAATTATGGTGAATACGTTTAATATTCTTATTATATATTTAATTTTTTGTGTGTCAGTATGTGTTGTTGTGAGCAAATTTAACTAAATATGCATAAAAACGTAGTTAATACATATATAGGCTACAGAAAAAGAAATATTATCGAAAAGCAAATTTATTAATAATTTGGCATTTTTAAAATGCTCAACGAAAACATTTTCTTCTCAATTTTCAGACAAACTGTTAATTTAAACTACATTACTATGTATTTTATAACTACAAGTATAAAATACATACATGTGTCGACACTCTACAGTTATTTTAACTATATTAATCTATTGAAAATTATCAAAAATTATACATTAGATGTTTGTATGACAGAAACAATATTATATTAAATTTTAATTTCTACGATTTACATTGAATTTCATTAAAAATCCCGTCCCGTAACCTACAGATAAAAAGATATTTACACCTTAACCTCTTTATGCTCTTTATGGTGATAAAGTGAAACATATTTAGCGTGTGTTTGTTTGTACATTTTTGAATATTTGAGCTTCTTCTTACGCGTAATGATTTCTTACGCTAATACTACACATTTTTAAATAAAACGATTTTCGAATTTCGTCCCCCCTGCTGTAAACCATCCGAAACGTCGGAAAATAAAAATAGTTTGTAAAACTAATTAAAAACGCGATAAAATCCGAAAATCGTTTTCTTCTTACGCGGTTCATCCTTGGTAATGAACAGTTAAAAATGGTAATGAACAGTTATTGTTTGGTGAAAATATTGTTGTCGATTAGTCTATGTTGTGTCTGTTGGATAGTAAGTGAATGTTGCTTATATGATTTGCGTATTTTAATGTGTTGATCTTGTATGTTGTGTACGAACACTGTATCTCCCAATACTTTGCTAGGAATGATTGATGAGTGTGTGGCTGTTTGTTTCTAAAGGATTTGTGTCAATGTACTTAATTTATCCATTTTGCATCAAAAAGTGATGCTTTTGATTACAATTCCAGTTGCAAACTAATAACGGGATCATTGTCGCTTGTATATTTCATAAGATTTAGATTTCAGATTATGATTTCAGATGATATTAACTGAGTTTCTCACTCACCTTAGCTGTTATTTTTTAGCCAGAAGGAACCATTAGATCTATTAAAAGTTTTTTTATTATCTTTGTTCATATATATTAAGAAGGAAATGGTATGTAGGGATCGTGACACTTGGTGACCTATTCTGTCTGGCTATCTCAATGGGGATTATGCGCGAAGACAAGTAAATCAGATCTATTATTTGTGACGTAATATCAGTTTGAATAAGGAATCTGTTATGTTAATTATAAGATAAGCGTAAGAAGTATTAACAAAAAAATTACAGGTTAATTAACTCCATAATAGCTTAGTATATATTTGGGTTTTGAGATTTTTTTTATATTTTAATCCGTTGGTCGAACTACGTATTTAATTATAATCAGTTTGTCGGGCCGTGGTTCGCGAGTTCCATTGTGGATTGTCTATACTTGGCGCTATATTCGTGTGGTATTGCCGTAGGAATATAGCATCGTCTTTTTCTCGTGTATGTGGTTCAAAGAACCTGTAGAAGAAGCACTGAAGATGAGAAGTTTGGGTGACAAATGTCGGAATAACCATATAGAAAAATACCATACCAAAATAAAGCATACTGATGACTGTCGGCTGCGTCTGAGGCGCATATCTGGTATTGCGCTCGCCAATCGGCTTGCCAAGCTTGGCCATGGCACATCATTCAACGGGAGAGGCCTATTCTATGGATATACGCACTAGTAAATGAGTTGAAAAAATTACTATACATATTAACATTCATTCATCAATTCCGTCTGCACTGAATTTAGACTGCCTAGAGAATTTATGTTTTAAATCATATTTTAAATCACCCCCAACCCTTGTATTAGATTTGACAAACCACGTATCAACGCTAAATATTGTTTTCCTAGGACAATCCGTGAGGCTATTGCAATTAAAAAAATAGAGAACATGGTTTGGTGGTACCATCATTAATTCAACGATCAAGCATAAGTACATATTAAAATCTATACATATAAACAAAATAGAAGCGTCTGTTTGTAATTCTAAATTAACAGCATCTCACTAAATCTATATGAAAGTATATACGGTATTTACGAAGATATAAAAAAAATAAAAATTTTGATTTGTCTCTCTGTTTATTCCGGCTTATCTCTGAAACGGCTGGACCGATTTCAACAGGACTTTCACTGACAGATAGCTGATATTATGAGGAATAACTAAAAAAAATTATATTCTTAAATATTTAAGGACCGTGTTATGTATTAAACAGTGGGCAAAAGTGCGGCAGCTAGTAAAAAATAAAAGTTAGAGCTAACAATCAAAATAGGACGTTGAAACCTCGGCCCCCCGTAACCAAATGCGCTGGAAAACACTCTAAACAACGGGAAGGTTTAAAAACTAAATAAAACGCGATAAAATATGTAAATGATCGTTATAGTTAGAGGTGCAGTATTCGCGAAAATACAAAAATCATTAGACAGTACATTTCTTCTTATCTTCATACCTTTACCTTTGAGCTCAGACGAGGCTTTGACATTGTAGTCCTTTCGAACCACATTTCACCGAAGATAACGTGACACGTGGTAAGCTCATCACCGCGGTTAGCAAATTCATAACAGATATATACTTCAAAAGCACATAACAGTTATTAGAAATCATAACTGGAATCAGAAAACCGATATTTTTTGCAATCTCCGCTACTACCTGGTAATGAGCGATTGTATTTCACCATTTGATAACGTTAGCACGTTGCGTGCTGGCGTGCTAGGGGGGGGGGGGGCGTGCCGGAACCCGCCCCGGTTTATTTAGGTCCGGCTAACTGCGGGCTTAATGGCTACCTATTAATCGACGATCGCGTGGGCACCCGCGAGCTGTAGAAGAAATAAACGTGTCAGTCCAGCGGGCGGTATTTCATTTTTAATTTCTTGTAAAACGTCTAGAGATTTTCTATGGACGACCTGGCGATGTTGCGCTGCTTGTTCGATGAACCGGTGCGTTTTGCGAAGCGCCTCGTTCGTTGGCCGATTTGCGGTAGCTGTTCATGTGATTCTTTATTTGTAAAGAAAAAAAAAGTGAAAGGCTTGCTATGATGGAGTACGGTTTGAGTTTTATGCATGTTAAGGGAAGTTTAAGGTGTGATAATAACATAAATAATGTTTACAATTGTGTCACGGTGTCCCCAGCTCTGTGTCCGTTCACCGGGTACTGTAGAAAAACACTTCTCAGTGTTGTGTGGATTTACTGTTTGTGGTACCTTCTATGTTTTCGATTTCATCTCATTGAAGTCGAGTCTCCACATGTGTATCTATTTATTTATTTATTTATACTTTATTGTTTCACCATATGGATAACAATGGGCGGACATAATGCCTTTTGGTATTCTCTGACAGTCAACCCAGGGCTTGACGAAACATAGTAAGTCGAGTAATTTTCGAAATCTAGATCTAAATAATTTATAAAAATTATACATTGATGATTGATTAACATATATCAACCGGTCCCTCTCTCTTGGCAAGTAGAGAGTAACAAAATATTCATGAATCGAGACAAACAATCAGTACTTCGAAAGTAGGTTCACAATTCCGAAGGCAGGTAGCTTCGAAAGTAGGTTCACAATTCCGAAGGCAGGCAGGCTCCGTATACATCTGACGGATCGATAATCTTGTGAGCTATGGATCCATTAGAAATATACGGAAATGTATCTCACTTTGTATACCTTTTAATTCACTACACAATATTGGACATAGATTACCATGTAGTATCAGCGTAAGAATTTATCACTACAATTTTCGTGGTAAGAGGTGACTAAGTACAAAGTCTTCAAAGTGGCAATGGCTGCAGAGAGATGGTGAAATAGACTTCTCACCTTCAACCCTGCTGTCCACCGGTCTGCTTAATTTAAGTCTGACATTTGAGAGATGGTAAACACGCCATCTGTCTGTAGGCACAGTGGTGCTAACTTTTAATCAGGAATATTGAAAGTTGTAAGCTCTCCCACTCATTTCACAAGACGGAGATCTGTCAGTCATCATTCAGTCACTATAAATGTCAATTATAACAACTTAATAATTTGACGAGCTCCGTGGACGAGAGGCGTACACCGGTATTCATGGTGTCGCCAGGTCCGAGGTCTCGGGTTTGATTTCCGGTAGTGTCAATGTAGAAACACTTTTGTGCACTTTTCAGGTCTGGGTGTTCGAGGTAGCTTCGTTGTTTCTGATTCCATAATACGAGTGTTCAAGCTATTTACTTTGCGATCAGAGCAATGTTTGTGATTGTAATGTGATTGTTGCTATCTATGTATAAAGTGTAGAAAAATTGTATTCTATAGTACGCCAATATTTTAATGGAGCAAATTTAGGGAATTGTACAAGGTTAAATGGTCTTGATGATGCTGATAATGAAAATAATTAATATAATATAAATAATAATATCTTCACGCAATTCCCAATACCCCCTGTATTGTACTGTGTAGACAGAGGTCAAGTCTAGACAATTAAGTCCCTTCGACCCACCTTCCACCGAAGATATTTTCGGGACAACGTGACAGGTGGTGAGCCCGTCGCCGCCTTTATGTCCAAGCCAACGATGAAATTCGTACATAAGTTTTTTGAAAAACTCATTGGTACTGCCACCTGGGGATCGAACTCAGGTCTCTCGACTCGAAATTCCAACCACCCAACAACTCTGCTATCGTGACTTTTAAAATAATTAATGAGTACGATATACGAAAACCATAGCAGCCTGTTGATGGAGATCGCTGAATCCCCAATTCATATCCTATAAATAAATATTTTCTCGCAATTCCCAATACAGGGGTGGACAGAGGTCTAGTCTAGACAATTAAGTCCCTTTCACCCACCTTCCACCGAAGATAATTTCGGGACAAAGTGACAGGTGGTGAGCCCGTCGCCGTCTTTATATCCAAGCCCACTATATAATTCGTACATAAGTTTTTGAAAAACCCATTGGTACGAGCCTGCCATCTGGGGATGGAACTCGGGTCTCTTGACTCGAAATTCCGACCACCCGACCACTCGGCTCGTGACATATCCTAAATATAGATAACCTAAAATTCGGTCAACATTTCGTATACTATTGCCTAATTCCTTATCATTATTGAGCTTAGTGGCTTCCACCATCACCTCTTCCGCCTTACAAGGTAATGTCTGGACGCAAAGAACTGAATTATATCAAAAAATTACTGAAAAAATGAAAATATTTATAATATTTGAAGTTATTTCTTGGGATTCCATCATTAGATACTGACTTGATGACAATGGGACCGTTTGGAAAGTAGGCCCTTTCGAACAAAAAGAGAATTTTCGAAATCGGTTGTCAGATGACGGAGTTATGACGTAATAAAATTTGGAGAAATAACTACCTCGTCCTTTTCTAGAATTCGGTTAAAAAGGGATGAAGTCAGGACACGTCAATCGTAATCCTCGAACCCTTAAGTTTGTTTTTTAATATTTTATATCACTCGACCCCCCCGTGGATGTGAGCGTACACACCGGTTTTCTTAGTGTCGCCAACTCTGAAGTCTATAGTTCGATTCCCGGTCGGGTCAAGATAGAAAACATATCTTCTACATTTTCTTCAATCTGGGTATTTGTGGTACCTTCGTTGTTTCTGATTCCGTCATGGAAGTGATTAAGCTGGTTATTTTGGGATCGGAGCAACATATGTGATGTGCCTCTCTTAATCCAAGCATTT
>JAGSMR010000088.1:102500-200000 GCA_029286605.1 Sericinus montela | reverse complement strand
TATAAAAACAGCACAAAATACCTGTAATCCTCTTTCGATATTTAACCTTCTGCTGCCGCTCCTCAGGCGACCGTTCCACGGAGCTCGACGACTGCCCTTCAACAATTCTAGGCTGCAATGATATGCAAATTCAATTTATCTTCACGTATTTTCGAGAAGTAGCCAGAGGTCTAGAAAATTTAGTGTTCCTCGATCTTTAGTGTAAGCGATCCACATTTCACTGGAGCTTATTTTGGGACAACGTTATAGGTAATGAGATGAGCTTACAACAAAAAAATTAAGACCACAACCCAAATGAGGAACAACCTCCTTTTTTTTGGGGTCAGTTAAAATAAGATAACTAGGTCAGTAAGAATAAGATAACACATACTTTGCCGTAATCCTCAGTGCTGGACATGTCGTCGCTATCATCTGGCGGCGCCGGGCCTAGCCGGAAGCGGGGACGTGGCCCGCTCGCCTCCGCCCCCTCCCCCCCGCCGCCCGTGCCATCCGTGCCGCCCGTGCCATCCGTGCCGCCCGTGCCATCCGTGCCGCCCGTGCCGCCCGGCCAGTCGGGCGCCGAGTCCCCGGGGAAGGCCTTGGGCGTGCTGCTGGCCGTGTGGAAAGTGTCGTCCGTCGGCAGCGTCGAGTTGGGCGACGGCAGGGGATCCAGGCTCAAACACAGACTGGAAGGGAGAACTTTAATGTAAGTACGATCGAACATTCTTGATGCTTATTTTAAAGTTACGGCCAGATTACACAAAATCTTCATAAGTTGTATATGTTTTTCTGATGTATAAGCTATAATACTGTAAAGTTTCATCAAAATCCGTTCACAAATTTTAATGTAAGTACGATCGAACATTCTTGATGCTTATTTTAAAGTTACGGCCAGATTACACAAAATCTTCATAAGTTGTATATGTTTTTCTGATGTATAAGCTATAATACTGTAAAGTTTCATCAAAATCCGTTCACAAATTTTAATGTAAGTACGATCGAACATTCTTGATGCTTATTTTAAAGTTACGGCCAGATTACACAAAATCTTCATAAGTTGTATATGTTTTTCTGATGTATAAGCTATAATACTGTAAAGTTTCATCAAAATCCGTTCACAAATTTTAATGTAAGTACGATCGAACATTCTTGATGCTTATTTTAAAGTTACGGCCAGATTACACAAAATCTTCATAAGTTGTATATGTTTTTCTGATGTATAAGCTATAATACTGTAAAGTTTCATCAAAATCCGTTCACAAATTTTAATGTAAGTACGATCGAACATTCTTGATGCTTATTTTAAAGTTACGGCCAGATTACACAAAATCTTCATAAGTTGTATATGTTTTTCTGATGTATAAGCTATAATACTGTAAAGTTTCATCAAAATCCGTTCACAAATTTTAATGTAAGTACGATCGAACATTCTTGATGCTTATTTTAAAGTTACGGCCAGATTACACAAAATCTTCATAAGTTGTATATGTTTTTCTGATGTATAAGCTATAATACTGTAAAGTTTCATCAAAATCCGTTCACAAATTTTAATGTAAGTACGATCGAACATTCTTGATGCTTATTTTAAAGTTACGGCCAGATTACACAAAATCTTCATAAGTTGTATATGTTTTTCTGATGTATAAGCTATAATACTGTAAAGTTTCATCAAAATCCGTTCACAAATTTTAATGTAAGTACGATCGAACATTCTTGATGCTTATTTTAAAGTTACGGCCAGATTACACAAAATCTTCATAAGTTGTATATGTTTTTCTGATGTATAAGCTATAATACTGTAAAGTTTCATCAAAATCCGTTCACAAATTTTAATGTAAGTACGATCGAACATTCTTGATGCTTATTTTAAAGTTACGGCCAGATTACACAAAATCTTCATAAGTTGTATATGTTTTTCTGATGTATAAGCTATAATACTGTAAAGTTTCATCAAAATCCGTTCACAAATTTTAATGTAAGTACGATCGAACATTCTTGATGCTTATTTTAAAGTTACGGCCAGATTACACAAAATCTTCATAAGTTGTATATGTTTTTCTGATGTATAAGCTATAATACTGTAAAGTTTCATCAAAATCCGTTCACAAATTTTAATGTAAGTACGATCGAACATTCTTGATGCTTATTTTAAAGTTACGGCCAGATTACACAAAATCTTCATAAGTTGTATATGTTTTTCTGATGTATAAGCTATAATACTGTAAAGTTTCATCAAAATCCGTTCACAAATTTTAATGTAAGTACGATCGAACATTCTTGATGCTTATTTTAAAGTTACGGCCAGATTACACAAAATCTTCATAAGTTGTATATGTTTTTCTGATGTATAAGCTATAATACTGTAAAGTTTCATCAAAATCCGTTCACAAATTTTAATGTAAGTACGATCGAACATTCTTGATGCTTATTTTAAAGTTACGGCCAGATTACACAAAATCTTCATAAGTTGTATATGTTTTTCTGATGTATAAGCTATAATACTGTAAAGTTTCATCAAAATCCGTTCACAAATTTTAATGTAAGTACGATCGAACATTCTTGATGCTTATTTTAAAGTTACGGCCAGATTACACAAAATCTTCATAAGTTGTATATGTTTTTCTGATGTATAAGCTATAATACTGTAAAGTTTCATCAAAATCCGTTCACAAATTTTAATGTAAGTACGATCGAACATTCTTGATGCTTATTTTAAAGTTACGGCCAGATTACACAAAATCTTCATAAGTTATATATATATATATATATATATATATATATATATATATATATATATATATATATATATATATATATATATATATATATATATATATATATATATATATATATATATATATATATATATATATATATATATATATATATATATATATATATATATATATATATATATATATATATATATATATATATATATATGTATATATATATATATATATATATATATATATATATGCTTATATATATATATATATATATATATATATATATATATATATATATATATATATATATATATATATATATATATATATATATATATATATATATGTATGTATATATATATATATATATATATATATATATATATATATATATATATATATATATATATATATATATATATACCATATATATATATATATATATATATATATATATGTATATATATATATATATATACTTATATATATATATATATATACTATATATATATATATATATATATATATATATATATATATATATATATGTATGTATGTATATATATGTATATATATATGTATGTATATATATATATATATATATATGTATATATATATATATATATATATATATATATATGTATATATGTATGTATGTATATATGTATGTATGTATGCTTATATATATATATATATATATATATAATAATAGCAACCATTATGTATGTATGTATGTATGTAATATAGAATATGTATATATATATATATATATATATATATATATATGTTTATATGTATATGTATATATATATATATCTGTATATATATATATAAAAGTATATATATATATATGTATATAAGTATATATATATATATATATATATGTATATATATATATATATATTTATATATATGTATATATATATCTCTGTATATATATATATATTTATATGTACATGCATAGGTATGTAATATATGTATATATGTATATATGTTTTGCATGCATGAAGTATATATGTATGTATGTATATATGTACGTACGCATATAAAATGTATATATGTACGTACGTATGTACATACTGTGTATACGTGTGCGGCATGCGCGGAAGCGACGCAGGCCAGACAACGACTCCGGCGCTCGTCGTTCGACGTCGACACGTTGTCCGACGCCTCCGCCGGTCTCCTTTAATCTGAAAAATATCATAAATAAGTATTTTTCGCCATTTCAAATACTGGGGCAGACAGAGTCTAGACAGATTAAAAGTATTTTCGATATTACAGTGGCAGAGCCACGCATCAGCTTTGTTGTTGCATGAACAGTCGGCTCGACCGAAAGTACCACGATCTCAAAGAATACTGGCGTGAAGTAGAAGTTTCAACAAACTTCTTCGTTTCGTCTGCTGGTGAGTGCAGGATCCGGAGGGCTCACCCCCAATTCTGGGCACTTCAAGGCCAGCAACGCATCTGTTATGCCTCTGGTATTGCAGGTGTTCATGTGCGGCGGTAATCGCTTTACATCACGTGAACCACCTGCTCGATTGCGTCCCTTTTCTATAAAAGAAAGACCTTCCACCGAAGAAGTTTTTTTGGACCACGTGAAGGGGGTTAGGTGATATATAAAAGGTACATAAGTTCTTTGTAAAAACCCATTGGTTTTGATTCAAATTCCGATCATCCAACCTGTCGTGACTTTTTATTCTATATATATTACGGCTTTTTTCAGTATAAAAAGCGTTAGAAAATTTCGAAAAATAATATAAAAAATGTGTGCTTTCTCACTCTGCAGACAATTAGGTGCGTTCAACACACTTTTCGCCAAAGCTTATTTGGGATATTGGGACAAAGTGACAGGTGGTAGGTAATGTTATGACGTGGCCACGTGCATGTCTGGCAGCATGTGGCCACGTGTCTCCCGGAGGTACCTGTGCAGCGCGCCCGGTGAGTGCAACCCTAGCGCAGTGCGCACTGCCTGCACGTGCAGCGCGCCCGGTGAGTGCAACCCTAGCGCAGTGCGCACTGCCTGCACGTGCAGCGCGGTGAGTGCAACCCTAGCGCAGTGCGCACTGCCTGCACGTGCAGCGCGCCCGGTGAGTGCAACCCTAGCGCAGTGCGCACTGCCTGCACGTGCAGCGCGCCCGGTGAGTGCAACCCTAGCGCAGTGCGCACTGCCTGCACGTGCAGCGCGCCCGGTGAGTGCAACCCTAGCGCAGTGCGCACTGCCTGCACGTGCAGCGCGCCGGTGGGGTGTCGCTGTCATTTTCTGTCGGTGAAAAAGGAAATATAAAAAAAACTTGTTTTACGTATAGCTTATTTAATTTTTCTTTGACGAGTTTTATTTTATTATGCCAAGGAATAATAATACTTTAGGTTTCACTATTAATCTATGAAACCATCGGTTTTCAGATTCAATAACTGTGGCATTCTCAGAACTGTATAGCTCCATCCTCACAGCTCCAGCACGACCGCCAACTGTCCTTTGACCTGCATCAGTTCTAGCAGCACTGACCTGCATCGCTCTAGCCACAGTACCAGCATCAGCTCGGCTGCAGCTTTTTGTTTTATAGAAATGGGAGGCAAACGAGCAGGTGGTTCACATGATGGTAAGTGATTACCGCCGCCCATGAACACCCGCAATACCAGAGGCTTAGCAGATGCGTTGCCTTCCTTAGAGTGCCCCCCTCCCCCAGAATTGGGGAAGGGGGGTGTTTGGGCCACCGGTTACCTGCACTCACCAGACGAAACGCAGAAGTTTGTTAGACTTCTACTTCACGCCGGTATTCTGTGAGGTCGTGGTACTTCCCCGGTCGAGCCGGCCCATTCATGCAACAACAAAAGCTGATGCGTAGCTCTACCACTACCGGCCGCGGCGCTGCGCCCCCATGGCGGCCAGCGCGGCTGCAGCTCCAGCAGCACTGACCTGCATCGGCGGAGGCGGCCAGCGCGGCTGCAGCTCCAGCAGCACTGACCTGCATCGGCGGAGGCGGCCAGCGCGGCTGCAGCTCCAGCAGCACTGACCTGCATCGGCGGAGGCGGCCAGCGCGGCTGCAGCTCCAGCAGCACTGACCTGCATCGGCGGAGGCGGGCCGCGCTGTGCGCAGTGCGCGCTGCAGGCCGCGGCGCTGCGCCCCCATGGCGGCCAGCTCGGCCTGCAGCCGCTCCACCTTCACGCGGTGCGACGCGACCGTCGCCACGCGATTTTGCAGCTCCTGCTCGAGCTCCTCTAACTCCTTTTTCTGTAAAATAAGCACTTCCCTATCAATCTGAGTAATATCGATTTAGTTAATACTATCAACCTGAATAGATTTAATGATGTTAAGTGTCAATAACCTAATGGTTTAGAATTGAAGTTGAAAATTATGGAATAGTAACGGTCATAATTGGGATCCTTGAAGTATCCCCAGAGGCTAATTACAAATTAGATGAAAACTTGTATTTACACATTAATAGTATTTGTACAATCTATACGTTTTCCACAAATTATGTTACTTAAACAGAAACATAAAAAAGTATTAGTTATAAAGTTATATATTAAGTGTTATAAAGCTCTCTGTTATTACCATTGTATTAAAGGCTTACTTCTTAACAGATCAATTACTAATTTCTTGTATTCTTTAGAAGGGGTAAAAATATATCTATGTTGCTAAGTTCATTGTTATAATATTCATATAGGCGCCTTAGAGGCGCGCGCACACCAGCTTGTGTGTGGCAGTTTCTTGTATGAAATAAACGGTATGTACATTGTAGCGACCTAGGTACCCTTAATTTTATTTCATTTACGAGATCTATACAGTTAAACTTATGGTTACATATACCGTGAAGAGTTACAGCAGCAAGTATTTTGCGTCTAGAAGCAAGAGGAGAAGAAAGAAGAGAAGTAGGAAAGAAGTAGGATGTGTGTGAACGAAAACATCTATAATATATTGTGTATAGAAATCTACGCTGTACTTATTCAATTTGTTCAGTTCATTTGTTGTAAATAGGATCCCATATTTGTGAAGCATGCTCTAAGTGCGGACGAATTAAGCTATGTGGAAGGTTTCTTAAACTCTTTACCGATCCGAGACCGCATTACAAATCCGTACATTTTAAAGGCATTGTTGACTATAGTATCAATGTGTGTATTGAGATGAAGTTGTGAGTCAAGAAATATACCTAGATCAAGAACAGTTAGCTGTTTGTTTAACAGAACTCCCCCCAAGGAATATGCAAAGCGAAAAATATTCTTATTTTTAGTAAAAGATATCGAGTTACATTTAGAAATGTTTAGCTGCAGTTTGTTCTTGGTGCAGTACATAAAAAGCCTATTATTAAGGTGTTGTTTTAAATTGTGACTGTCGTGCAAACTATGAATTCCAAGATATAAATAAAGGTCATAAACATACCGTAAAAATTTTGTATATATAAAACAATATTTAATATCATTAATAAACAAAACAAACAACAGGGGTCCTAAAATGGACCCCTGTGGTACGCCTGAAGATGCAAAGAACGTGTTGGACTCATAGCCATTAAGTACACCTTTTTGGGACCTGTTAGATATACATGATGCGAACCAACGCAGAAGATTGATACCATTGTAAGCTATTTTGCGAAATAGGATTTTATTATCTACCTTATCGAAAGCTTTACGAAAATCCGTGTACACTGAATCAACTTGAATCCTGTTGTCTATTTGTTCAAATATACATGAAGTGTAAAGTAAAAGGTTGGTGGTAGTTGATCTTTTTTGTACAAAACCGTGTTGTTCTTCTATGATTTTATTATGCACCACATAGTACAAATTAGCATGTACCAGTTTCTCGAAAAGCTTCGACATGGCAGACAGAATAGATATTGGACGGTAGTTTTCTACATCGGATTTACGTTTACATTTGTATACTGGCGTGATTTATTTATTTATTTATTTATTATGATACATAAAACAGACTAAGACAATTACATAATAAGATTAAAATTCTAAGGTATTGAACAGTCCCTGTCCAAACTATGTGTATACAGATTAAAAACAAGGACACAGTGTTTTCTTTCTTAGACTTCAATATAACTAATGAAACAAAAATATAGAAAATTTACACAAAGATATAATAAAACAAAAATCACAAATACAGAAATCACTTAGCATTTACAAGAGGGCTTTCCAAACACTTGACTTATATGTGTTCAAATTCGAAATAAATACATCTATATTTGTGTTGCTAATAGTAATTTCGTTATATTTTCTACACATTTGAACCAATGGATTATAATATGAGGTGTTGTTATTATAAACATTTAATAGAAATGTCTTGGAATTTCTAACTCGATGCATGGTACTTATATCTATCTGAGAGAGTAAGAATGGACAATCCACGATTGAATGTAGTAATTTGTATAAATATACCAGCATTGCAAACACTCTCCTCATTTTTAGTGACGTAACATGAAAGTACTGGCACCTATCAGAGTATTCCGCTAATGTACGTGTTAAATAAAAGCGCCAACATAGATACGTTTAGTTTATATGAATGTATTTTATGCCATAAAATATTTATTATTTAAATGTATATATTTATTAATATAGGAGCATTAACTTATATATTTGATGTCAGTCCACACCTGGCACCTATTTCTCACCAATACAAAGTTGACTGGTAGAGAATGTCACCAGGCATTGAGTCTGCCCATTGTAGCCTGTAGTATAAGGTGTGACAATAAAGAATAAATAAAATAAATAAATTATTCTTAAAACGTTTCCGTATTCTTAGAGTATTCTAATGACACAGTTTCGTTTTCATTATATATTCTAATTGTTTTGTACTATAAAGGTGTAATGATTGAAACAGTAACGGTGCGAGACTAACTATTCATTAGGAAAGAAACTTAACAACCATAAAGGAAGGTAACAACAGAAATATCTAAGTACAAATACCTTATTTGTTAACATACATAACATATTTAATTAGGCGACCTCCGTGGGCGAGTTGGTATAAACACCTGATTTCAATGTGCATATTAATTCATCATGATTCATATTAATTCATTTTCATTAAAAGTTTCAAAAAATCAAAAAGTCACGATAATCGAGTGGTTGGGTGGTCGGAATTTCGAGTCAAAAGACCCGAGTTCGATTCCCAAGTGGCAGGCTCGTTCCAATGAGTTTTTCAAAAATGTATGTACGAATTATACGTTGTATATATATACGTTGGCTTGGACATAGAGGTGGCGACGGGCTCACCACCTGTCACGTTGTCCAGAAAATATCTTGGGTGGAAGGTGGGTCAAAGGGACTTAATTGTCTAGACAAGACCCCTGTATTGGGAATTGCGTGAAGATATTTATTTTTTTTATTTATTAAAAGTAAATCAATTATAATGTAAAATTGTGTATATTAATAGCAGACTCGGTATATTTCCAGAATTTGTATTGTTTTTTTTCTACTATCAATTTTTATTGTGCCTGTCAATATATATAAGAATATATATAGTATGTACATAAAAAATTTAATAACTTAAAAAAAAATAGTGACATACACAATGTTATGTACGTTAGAGACAGTGACATACACAATGTGAAGTATGTTAGTGACATACAAGGAACAAACACAAGCTTACAACGCCAGTTACTAGACTCCATAGAGTAAGTAACTCATTCATGGGGTGGTGTGTACGCTTCTCGCAAAATCCCGGCAAAAGTACAAAGTTTGCCTATAAACAGGTTTAAAGCATTTATCAAAGAAAAACTGTACAAAAGGGGTTAATACAATGTAAATGAATATATTAATGACTGTAACCTCTGGGAATGAGTTAATCGCTCCCATGCTATTTCTAATTAAATTATTGTTAACTGTTTTCTAATCAAATTATTTTGTATTTCTTTTATAAAAAGGGACGAAGAAAGAACGAAGTTTGAAATACGGGTAAATGAGAAAAAAAATATAAAAAAAAAAAAATATCTTCACGCAATTCCCAATACAGGGGTAGACAGAGGTCAAGTCTAGACAATTAAGTCCCTTTGACCCACCTTCCATTGAAGATATTTTCGGGACAACGTGACAGGTGGTGAGCCTGTCGCCGCCTTTATGTCCAAGCCAACGATGAAATTCGTACATAAGTTTTTGAAAAACTCATTGGTACTGCCACCTGGGGATCGAACTCGGGTCTCTCGACTCGAAATTCCGACCACCCAACAACTCGGCTATCGTGACTTATTAAAATAAATGAGGAATGTAAATGAGGGGTAAATGAGGAATGTCTAGAACAGGTGAATGAGATTGTGTACTTGGGCAGTGCTTTAAGCCGGGATGGAAGATGTGATATAGATGTGGACAGGCGCGTCGCTGCCGGGAACAAAGTCAACGGTGCCCTGACTGCGTTAGTCCAAAGGCAAGGCGTAGTGAAAAATGCACGCCTTGCGATACAGAACGCAGTGCTGGTACCGACTTTGTTATATGGCAGCGAAACCTGGGTATGTCAGAAGAAGCATAAAAGCAGGTTGAATGCAGTGGAGATGCGATCTCTTCGTTAAATGTGCGGTGTTACCTTGGCCGACCGGAAGCGAAACGAAGAGATTCGCAAAGCGACAGGTTTGAAAGATGACCTTATCACTAAAATGGATAAGGGCGTGCTTCGATGGTTTGGGCACGTTGAGCGAATGAGCGAAGACCGAATGGTGAAGAAAATATATAGCGCGAAAGTTAATATTAAAAGGTGTCGAGGTAGACCGTGACTAACTTTCGAAGACCATGTGAGCAAATGGCTCGAAGTAGGGAGGGTCAAGAGTACTCGGATACCTAGACGTGCATGTATAAAGAAAATGATGAATCTGAATGAGGCGAAAGAGGTATGTAAGGATCGTGACACTTGGCGATCTGTTCTCTCTGGCTACCCCGTCAGGGATTGTGCGTGAAGATAAAATTAATAAATTCTATAAAAAAGAGGATAACTACAGAGTTTCTTTCGTCGTTTCTCAATCTCTCGTTCTCAATAGGAAACGGTGGTAGTTTCAAAAATGACGATATGGATGTAGTGTATGTTACTTATATGGATAAATATATGATTTGATTTGATAACTTCTCCTTCATTCTATTTCTTTTAATGTGTATAAGTTAATTGTTTGTGAAACATAAGCTGGGACCTATAATTGGTAAGAAGCTTGAAATGTATGTAAAACATGTTCACATCAGAGTACAGTGTACTTCCCGTTGGTGATGCTAAATAAATGAATACATCCACATACCAAAGATGAGTTACTTATTAAGGTAAATGCTTAATCTACCACTCACATGTCTGTCCACAGTGTCCTTAATGTTACAGGCAGTGTTGGGCTCGCACTGTTGCAGTAAGTGCATGAGGCTCTCCGTAGATGTCTCCGATGCTGGGCTGTCAGGGCTAGGTGTTGTGCTCTGTGAGGAGTTAATACATTCACGATTTCTTGTCATTGTCATGGTTTGAAGTATTTTTGCCATAGACAGCTAGACTGGTGGGTAACTCTATAATACTTTTATTAGTTTCAGAAGTGATATTTCTAAGTAAAATAACTAGATTTCAAAATTTTTGTTTTCAAAAAAAATTAATCTTTAAAGGTTGTTGTTTAAAACATAGTTTATGCAGGCTATATATTTTGTAAAAAAAAAAAAACGGGTATTTTTTTAAAAACAAAAACTCCTGAATATATAATAAAATCAAAAACAAATCGAAATAAATAGATAAAAAATATTTGGAAGTAATTGTGGGTATGAACCAAACAAGCATAACATGATTATTCTACATCAAATCACAACAAACCTCGTCCAATCGGCATCCTTTAGCAATAAGTTCCCTGATGCTGTCGCCCACGAAAGCCTTTAACTTTTGCCTCTTGCCGTCAAGTTGTTCTCGCAGGTGCGATATCAGAGTCTGCTCTTTTTCTATCTACGCAACACAGGAGAAAAGCAACTTAAAAAAAAATTAGAGCACTAAATTTAATAATTTTATGCTACTGTAAAGCAAATTTATAAATTCTTTAATGCGAATTTGTTATTCAGTGACGTGAGAATTTAGATTCTTGATTTAATTCGATTAGGATTTTACTATAAAATAGCATAAATTTAGAGCTCCATAATTTTATAAAAAAGCACAAAAAAAAAATTACTATAGCGGTACTATCTAATTTTTTATATATACCCACACTTATAAAATATAATTTTAAATAAGCGCTTATATTATTAAATGTTTACAAAACATAAGTCACCCGTCTTTAATAATAATAATTCCTTACGTTTACGTATTTCGAAAATATTATTCTTTTACGAGTTTATTCGAACTTGCAATGAAACTAGTTTTACGGAATCGTTAGTATTAATTTTAAATAAAACTCATTATTCTAACTACGACAATGACGGCATACTTACGTAAGGGCTTAGGATACTATGAACCCGACATTAAAAAGTTATTGTGAATGTTTAAGAATACTGCATGGCCTGATAGCCAAGATGATTTATGCTTTCGAAGCTAAAGGTTGTGGGTTTCAATACTGCACCCTCCCGCTGCCGGCAGCGCAGCGCTCGTGCCCCCCCCGCCCTGCGGACACTCACGTGCGCGCGCGCGGCGCACTCGGCGGCGCCGTGCCGCTGCACCCTGGCGGCGAGCTCCCGCTGCCGGCAGCGCAGCGCTCGTGCCGCCCCCCCCCCGCCCTGCGGACACTCACGTGCGCGCGCGCGGCGCACTCGGCGGCGCCGTGCCGCTGCACCCTGGCGGCGAGCTCCCGCTGCCGGCAGCGCAGCGCTCGCCGCCGCAGCGCCCAGCCGCGCTCCAGCGCGCGCCAGTCGCCCGACAGCCGCCGACACGCAGCCGCGTATTCGCGCTCCATCGCCGAACGCTCCTGAGAACAATAAAAAAATATTAAAATCACTCAAACAATCATCACGCCATTGCTAAGACACATTGGAAGTAAAGTAAAATAGATTTGAGGTAAATACTATCTATACCGTAGCATACTTAGTCAGAATATCTAGTATATAGTATATATCATAGCATACTTAGTCAGAATATTCAGTATATAGTATATATCATAGCATACTTAGTCAGAATATTCAGTATATAGTATATATCATAGCATACTTAGTCAGAATATCTAGTATATAGTATATATCATAGCATACTTAGTCAGAAACTATATCATGCTGGAATTTGTAAATCCCCTTTTCTGATGGTGTGAGTTTCACGTTAGTAATAGATTACACCTAATGACAATTCGAGGATTCAATATCTCCCGCTGGAATATTACCATCAGGCGTTCGCTCCCATCTTGGACCTTTATTCTTATTAGTATTTGTCAATGATCTAAGCAAAACAATAAAATCCAAATATCAAATGTTCGCCTACGATTTTAAGATTCATAGAGTGATTCGTGATTAAGATTACATTTACATACATACATACATATCTTCACGCAATTCCCAATACAGAGTAGACAGAGGTCAAGTCTAGACAACTAAGTCCCTTAGACCCACCTTCCACCGAAGATATTTTTCAGGACAACGTGACAGGTGGTGAGCCCGTCGCCGTCTGTGATTAAGGAGATACAAAATAATAAGTTCACAAAATAGATTGCATTTGGTCCCCCAGAAACAGAATGGTACTAAATAGAGCAAAATGTATACTTATTAAAATTTTAAAGAAACGAAGTCCTCATTTAGCAAATTATTATATTAAAATTAATCCTATAGGCGAAGTCTAAAGTTTATGCGATTTGGTATAATTAAAATAAAAATGTGTTTTATGGTTGACACTAAAAGTTAATTAAAAATTTACTTTGTCTTAACAGATCGATTCCGCCAAGAAGAGAACACAGTTGGCTGATTTTGTGTTACTTGAATCAAAATTTTTTAGAGATCCAGAAGGACCGATTATTCTTTTTAACTACTCTGTAACATCTCAACGAGAGTATTTAAGTCAGATCTAGAACCCCACATATGCTTTTTAATGGAGTACCCCAAGGGTGATGTCAGTGACCACTATTCTATAATATCTATTTTGATGACAAAGTAACCAATTACTCCAGATAGTCAGTTTCCTGTTTCCGATTTCGTGTTAAGAGAGGGACCAGGCCCCCGGCATGAGCCGCGCGCGCGGGCACCTCACCTCGTCGAGCTTCCGCTGCGCCTGCAGCAGCTGCTCGCGCTGCTCGTGCCAGCGGCGCTGGCGCTCCTGCTGCTGCAGCGCGAACTGCTGCCGCTCGCGCTGCAGCTCCGCACGCTGCGCCTCGATGCGCTCGCACCGGATCTCGCTCTCCAGGTCCCTGCCACACCATTTTGCAATACCTATTAACTAAACACTACAATAATCGTAGAGCCCTACTCCTCGTGTCATGGATAAAGAGCGCTTGCTGCATTTTTTACGTTCAATAGCTGAAGTTAACCATTGAGCGAGGAAATAAATTGACATTCAGATTTCAAATCTCCAGCGGTCTTGACAATAGAAAAAAAATTGCATAAGCCGTAATAATGGTTTTCGGGTCGGGATTAACTTTTTTTTGGGTTTTTCAGTTTTTATTTCAGCCAGCCTTTGCTGGTAGCTGTACTCACGACAGCGTGGTGTTGAGGTTCTCGGTGCTGGCGGCCAGGTCGGTGGTGGACCAGGAGAGCAGCGACAGACGCGACAGATTCATGACGGACGCGCTGCCCTCCTTGCGCAGCTTGGCCGCCTCGGCCGGGTCGTTGTAGCGGAACATGTTCGTGCGCCCCAGCAGCAGAATGCAGCCTGGAGCATATATTTAACAGTTACCTACGATACCCAAACCTTGTTAGATTGTGAGAATGATTTCAGTGTACAGTGTAAGAAAAGTTTTGCTGATTTAAAGATATCCATTTTGGTAGAAGATGGCTATGCATGCATATATGGGCCGGCAGCACGGTGGCCACGCCGTCGTGCAGCGTGACGCGGCAGTGCGGCGGCACATACGCACCCTGGCTGAGCTTGGCGGGCCCGTCCAGCAGCACGGTGTTGAGCCAGCACTGCGAGCCGGGCGCCGGCCGCACGGTGGCCACGCCGTCGTGCAGCGTGACGCGGCAGTGGCGGCACATACGCACCCTGGCTGAGCTTGGCGGCCCGTCCAGCAGCACGGTGTTGAGCCAGCACTGCGAGCCGGGCGCCGGCCGCACGGTGGCCACGCCGTCGTGCAGCGTGACGCGGCAGTGGCGGCACATACGCACCCTGGCTGAGCTTGGCGGGCCCGTCCAGCAGCACGGTGTTGAGCCAGCACTGCGAGCCGGGCGCCGGCCGCACGGTGGCCACGCCGTCGTGCAGCGTGACGCGGCAGTGCGGCGGCACATACGCACCCTGGCTGAGCTTGGCGGGCCCGTCCAGCAGCACGGTGTTGAGCCAGCACTGCGAGCCGGGCGCCGGCCGCACGGTGGCCACGCCGTCGCAGCGTGACGCGGCAGTGCGGCGGCACATACGCACCCTGGCTGAGCTTGGCGGGCCCGTCCAGCAGCACGGTGTTGAGCCAGCACTGCGAGCCGGGCGCCGGCCGCACGGTGGCCACGCCGTCGTGCAGCGTGACGCGGCAGTGCGGCGGCACATACGCACCCTGGCTGAGCTTGGCGGGCCCGTCCAGCAGCACGGTGTTGAGCCAGCACTGCGAGCCGGGCGCCGGCCGCACGGTGGCCACGCCGTCGCAGCGTGACGCGGCAGTGCGGCGGCACATACGCACCCTGGCTGAGCTTGGCGGGCCCGTCCAGCAGCACGGTGTTGAGCCAGCACTGCGAGCCGGGCGCCGGCCGCACGGTGGCCACGCCGTCGCAGCGTGACGCGGCAGTGCAGCGGCAGCACGCCCGCGCCGCTGAGCACGATGTCCGGCGTGGGGCTGTACTCCTCGCTGCCGATCACCGTCTCGCCTTCCTGTATTATCAAAGCTTGTCACTGGCATAATATGCTGTGTCTTAGTCTAGACTAGATAAGAATTTGTAGGAAATACACACTGTAAATTTTTAATGGTTCTGTAGCCGTAAAATACTGAACTTGAAATCGATTGGTGTAATTCATGATGATGTTAAATTGGGGCTAAATACAAAATTTTAGACTTTATTGTTTCGAATTTTTACTGTTCGGTTTTTTTTAGCTCGGGTCTCTTACTGGAATCCTCCCATCACCCAACCACTCGGCTGTAGTTACTTTAATATAGTAAATTAAAATTAAACTAATTATGAGGAATGCCTTTTAAGTTTTGTCGTTTGAAGAAAAAAACACAACTAGAAACTAATAGTACTTTTTATTGTTTTTCAAAGTATTCACTCCGTAGCTTAATACACTTTTCCATTCGCTCAAACCAGTTATTATAACATTTATTTCACTCTATACGGGGGAAGGCTTTGAGTTAGATTTTCGAATTTCGGCGCTGACTTGTGGTTAAACAAACTGTAGTATACCACTCTGCGTTAACCGTTCTACGATCTTCAAGTGCAATAGTCGCAATATGACCGGTTTTCCCAACGAACGTTTCCACCATCTTCTTTAAAGTGCTTCGAGGACGAACAACTTTAGTCGGCTTTGGCTCGTCTCGAATCCAAATTGTAGATTGTTGTTTGGAATCAGGATCGTAGGCATAGATATCCAAGATTCGTCACCAGTGATGATGTTGTGAATGTGATTTGACTCTCTCCTCGGTTAAACCTTTGCAGAGTTTTCTTACACCATCTGACGCAGGCCGCCTTGTGATCGTCGAAAAGCAGATGCATTAATGTCACCATACCTTTCTCATACCAAGCGCATTGCTAGATGGTTGTCCATGAGAAGCCTATACTTGGCCGTATTGTCGAAGTTGACAATTTTCCCGATCAACATTGTGACGCGGCAGTGCGGCGGCACATACGCACCCTGGCTGAGCTTGGCGGGCCCGTCCAGCAGCACGGTGTTGAGCCAGCACTGCGAGCCGGGCGCCGGCCGCACGGTGGCCACGCCGTCGTGCAGCGTGACGCGGCAGTGCGGCGGCACATACGCACCCTGGCTGAGCTTGGCGGGCCCGTCCAGCAGCACGGTGTTGAGCCAGCACTGCGAGCCGGGCGCCGGCCGCACGGTGGCCACGCCGTCGTGCAGCGTGACGCGGCAGTGCGGCGGCACATACGCACCCTGGCTGAGCTTGGCGGGCCCGTCCAGCAGCACGGTGTTGAGCCAGCACTGCGAGCCGGGCGCCGGCCGCACGGTGGCCACGCCGTCGTGCAGCGTGACGCGGCAGTGGCGGCACATACGCACCCTGGCTGAGCTTGGCGGGCCCGTCCAGCAGCACGGTGTTGAGCCAGCACTGCGAGCCGGGCGCCGGCCGCACGGTGGCCACGCCGTCGTGCAGCGTGACGCGGCAGTGCGGCGGCACATACGCACCCTGGCTGAGCTTGGCGGGCCCGTCCAGCAGCACGGTGTTGAGCCAGCACTGCGAGCCGGGCGCCGGCCGCACGGTGGCCACGCCGTCGTGCAGCGTGACGCGGCAGTGCGGCGGCACATACGCACCCTGGCTGAGCTTGGCGGGCCCGTCCAGCAGCACGGTGTTGAGCCAGCACTGCGAGCCGGGCGCCGGCCGCACGGTGGCCACGCCGTCGTGCAGCGTGACGCGGCAGTGCGGCGGCACATACGCACCCTGGCTGAGCTTGGCGGGCCCGTCCAGCAGCACGGTGTTGAGCCAGCACTGCGAGCCGGGCGCCGGCCGCACGGTGGCCACGCCGTCGTGCAGCGTGACGCGGCAGTGCGGCGGCACATACGCACCCTGGCTGAGCTTGGCGGGCCCGTCCAGCAGCACGGTGTTGAGCCAGCACTGCGAGCCGGGCGCCGGCCGCACGGTGGCCACGCCGTCGTGCAGCGTGACGCGGCAGTGCGGCGGCACATACGCACCCTGGCTGAGCTTGGCGGGCCCGTCCAGCAGCACGGTGTTGAGCCAGCACTGCGAGCCGGGCGCCGGCCGCACGGTGGCCACGCCGTCGTGCAGCGTGACGCGGCAGTGCGGCGGCACATACGCACCCTGGCTGAGCTTGGCGGGCCCGTCCAGCAGCACGGTGTTGAGCCAGCACTGCGAGCCGGGCGCCGGCCGCACGGTGGCCACGCCGTCGTGCAGCGTGACGCGGCAGTGCGGCGGCACATACGCACCCTGGCTGAGCTTGGCGGGCCCGTCCAGCAGCACGGTGTTGAGCCAGCACTGCGAGCCGGGCGCCGGCCGCACGGTGGCCACGCCGTCGTGCAGCGTGACGCGGCAGTGCGGCGGCACATACGCACCCTGGCTGAGCTTGGCGGGCCCGTCCAGCAGCACGGTGTTGAGCCAGCACTGCGAGCCGGGCGCCGGCCGCACGGTGGCCACGCCGTCGTGCAGCGTGACGCGGCAGTGCGGCGGCACATACGCACCCTGGCTGAGCTTGGCGGGCCCGTCCAGCAGCACGGTGTTGAGCCAGCACTGCGAGCCGGGCGCCGGCCGCACGGTGGCCACGCCGTCGTGCAGCGTGACGCGGCAGTGCGGCGGCACATACGCACCCTGGCTGAGCTTGGCGGGCCCGTCCAGCAGCACGGTGTTGAGCCAGCACTGCGAGCCGGGCGCCGGCCGCACGGTGGCCACGCCGTCGTGCAGCGTGACGCGGCAGTGCGGCGGCACATACGCACCCTGGCTGAGCTTGGCGGGCCCGTCCAGCAGCACGGTGTTGAGCCAGCACTGCGAGCCGGGCGCCGGCCGCACGGTGGCCACGCCGTCGTGCAGCGTGACGCGGCAGTGCGGCGGCACATACGCACCCTGGCTGAGCTTGGCGGGCCCGTCCAGCAGCACGGTGTTGAGCCAGCACTGCGAGCCGGGCGCCGGCCGCACGGTGGCCACGCCGTCGTGCAGCGTGACGCGGCAGTGCGGCGGCACATACGCACCCTGGCTGAGCTTGGCGGGCCCGTCCAGCAGCACGGTGTTGAGCCAGCACTGCGAGCCGGGCGCCGGCCGCACGGTGGCCACGCCGTCGTGCAGCGTGACGCGGCAGTGCGGCGGCACATACGCACCCTGGCTGAGCTTGGCGGGCCCGTCCAGCAGCACGGTGTTGAGCCAGCACTGCGAGCCGGGCGCCGGCCGCACGGTGGCCACGCCGTCGTGCAGCGTGACGCGGCAGTGCGGCGGCACATACGCACCCTGGCTGAGCTTGGCGGGCCCGTCCAGCAGCACGGTGTTGAGCCAGCACTGCGAGCCGGGCGCCGGCCGCACGGTGGCCACGCCGTCGTGCAGCGTGACGCGGCAGTGCGGCGGCACATACGCACCCTGGCTGAGCTTGGCGGGCCCGTCCAGCAGCACGGTGTTGAGCCAGCACTGCGAGCCGGGCGCCGGCCGCACGGTGGCCACGCCGTCGTGCAGCGTGACGCGGCAGTGCAGCGGCAGCACGCCCGCGCCGCTGAGCACGATGTCCGGCGTGGGGCTGTACTCCTCGCTGCCGATCACCGTCTCGCCTTCCTGTATTATCAAAGCTTGTCACTGGCATAATATGCTGTGTCTTAGTCTAGACTAGATAAGAATTTGTAGGAAATACACACTGTAAATTTTTAATGGTTCTGTAGCCGTAAAATACTGAACTTGAAATCGATTGGTGTAATTCATGATGATGTTAAATTGGGGCTAAATACAAAATTTTAGACTTTATTGTTTCGAATTTTTACTGTTCGGTTTTTTTGAGATTCAAAATTTAAACCCATTCGAATATAGAACAGTTCTAAATTCAAAATTGCCGGGAAATATGGTAACAACCGAACTTAAAAGGCATGCCTAGTATTTATCTATAAATCATGTGCGACCCGAAATAACAATCATAACCAAAAGCAATATAATGGGGCAGATAAAAGAGCCTTGCGCTACCCCTGTCATAATGACCACAGGGTGTGATTTAGATCATAATTAATATACACGAATGGTTTCAAAAAAGATGAAAGATTATTAAGATATTGTTAGTCGCCTTAGCAATATCATAATATTATAATTGTAATATATTATAAAATGCATTTCACAAAGCGAAATGAATAAACAGGTATTACCATAGCATAGCATCCTGTAATATAATTAAATCAAAGACCAAGCACGGAGAGCAGCTCAGCTGCATAAATCGAAAAAAAATATTAAGTTAAAGGTGATGGCAGATGTTGATGTTGTAGACACAGTAGTTGGCCGTATTGTTGAAGTTGACAATTTTCCCGATCAACATTTTTATATGTGTATAAAACTTGTTAATGCACTACGCTCATAATGCCTTCATCATTCGTCGAATGCACAATTTAAAAAGAAATTGATATGTCTATTTTAGAAATTGATATAAGCAAGTATAGCGTAATTGTCTAGTATTATGAATAATTTGGTTAACCGAACCATTTGTACTCCGTTCTAATCCAATAAAATCCCGGGAATCTTTAACTAGGAAACCAAAAATGGGCACTCACTTTGAGATGATACAGGGTGACACCGGTGGAGAGTAAGTTGTCGTCGATGCCGACGAGGTGCGGCATGTCGGAGTCCAGGACCACGCCGAGGCCGCTCTTCCGGAGCCCGAGCGCCTTCTGCTCCTGCAGTATCTGCTGCGTCTCCCGCCACTTCTCCGTCCACTTCTCCGTCAGCACCTTCTCCTGCGCCTCCTTGCGCTGCAGCGTCGCCAGCACTCCAGCCTCGGCTTCCACCGGGTTCTATATAGACAATGTCATTATATTAAGTCACGATGGCCGAGTTGTTAGTTCGATAGTGAGTTCGATCCCTGGTGGCAGTACCAATGAGTTTTTCAAAAACTTATGTACGAATTTCACTTGGCTTGGACATAAAGACGGCGACGGGCTCACCACCTGTCACGTTGTCCCGAAAATATCTTCGGTGGAAGGTGGGTCAAAGGGACTTAATTGTCTAGACTTGACCTCTGTCTACCCCTGTATTGGGAATTGCGTGAAGATATTTTTTTTAATTATATAGAAATATTTTTATTTGATATCTAACGCATTAGACAACTCGATAGTCTGGTTGGGGGCCTATTTCCGAAGCTAAGGGTTACCATACCACTAGAGACATGATTGTTTGTATGTATTACATGATTATCTATATATGTAGATTACATACATATCCCATAATCATCCAGTTGCCACGACACTTTTGTGCACAAACAGTTTTAATCTGGATGACTCTGTGATTGTTCATCAACTCTCATGTTTGTTATTGCATTGTTTGTTATTGCTTATTTGTTTGTCAGGGACAGGTTTTTAACAGTGGTAGAGCCACGCATCAGCTTTTGTTGTTGCATGAATGGGCCGGCTCGACCGAGGAAGTACCACGACCTCACAGAATACCGGCGTGAAGTGGAAGTCTAACAAAACTTCTGCGTTTCGTCTGGTGAGATCAGGTAACCGGTGGCCCACACACCCTCCTCTCCCAATTCTGGGAGGAGGGGCGGTACTCATGTACTCTAAGGGAAGCAACGCATCTGCTATTCCTCTGGTATTGCGGGTGTTCCTGGGCGACGGTAATCACTTACCATCACGTGAGCCACCTGCTGGTTTGCCTCACTTTTCTATAAAAAAAAAGGGAAACAAACAAAATGGTAAATGAATTGAAATGAATTACTGTACTAAATTTTAAGGGACATCATAAGGCGCATTCAACATTTCTACTCGACGGTCCCAAACGAGATATTTCCAAGTGAATATAATTGTACCTGTACGGTCCAACCGTACATTTCTGCTAGCGTCAACACTATAGCTATAGGTTTGTTTAGTATACAGTTGTAAGTTCGGTTCACGTATTAACCGTTACCGCGACGGACGCGAATTCATTAACATTTAACATTAATAACATATTACAAACATAACATAACATCCTTCCATATCTTGATAAATAATTTTAACATAAAATTTAATCTACTATTGAACATTCGTCCAGTACCGAAGAGTACCTGTTTCATTTTAGCGGAAACATAACGAATTTACGTATGAAATTTGTGACGTTAGACTAGTCTCTAATGTGAGAGTGAAATGGGGGGTAAAAGTGGTGGGGTCGGGGGCTCACGGTGTTGTGCGCGATCTGCGCCCTTAGCTTGTCGATCTCGTCGCGCAGCTCGCGGATGAGCTTGACGTTGGGGTCCTCGTTGATGGTGGGCTTGTTGATGATGTTCTTGGCGCGGTTCGCGTAGCGCAGCGTCGACAGCGTCTCGCCGTAGTTGCAGTCCGCCGGCGATATCTGAGGAAGAATGAGAGGAAAACTTTTCATTTGGACCGGCTGAAAGGGACAACACACAAAAGAACAAGCAATAATTAAACTAAACGAGGAAAAAAGTATAAGATTGAGTTTTCGTTGTGTAGTAAATCAGATGTTCAGATGTCCGTCGAGTGCACAGGTGACGTGAATTCGATTCAAGGATATTAATAACTCTTTGGTGACAAAAAAAATCTTAAACCTGGTTGCAAATCGACGAAAAATGCTAATATAACAAATAAAAAAAAGCCGGGCGGTTCATTGATCGAATTTCTAAAGTGGAGCCGAGTTTCCTCGCTAATAGAAAGGTTCGTACCACATAGTTGTTTCTCTATCTGGTAAGAGTCAATGATTTGTATATTGTATAACTTATCTATAATTTTAATTTTTGGTTTGGACTCGTCGTTAAATAACCTCCAATGAAAAGTGGGTAGAATTGCCTTTTTAATACCTACTATTGGAGATATGTGTGCGTATGTATGTCCGTACGTAAAATCCAATTTAAATTAGGCAGAGGTCTAGTAAATTAAGTCCATTGGACCCATTTTTCACCGATGCTTATTTGGGACAACGCGACAGGTCTCAGAGTCATGATTTAAATACCAATGTTAACGTCTTAATAACCAAACTAACCATGAAGAAAATGGAGAAACCATGAAGAAAATGAAGATAAAAAAAAAATTATCAAGTACTAACCGCTGCTATCATTATCGTCTTCGAGTTCCCGCCGAGGGAGTCCTTCAGGAGCCACGTGAGCACGGAGTCCCGGTACGGTATGAAAACACCCTTCTTGCCTTTTGGTGTTCGATCTGAAGAAATAATCACGTGTTACATTTAATCGGAACAATCTCTTTACCTTCAATTACTAAGAAAAAAAAATAAATAATAGTAGTAATATAAAAATAATAGTAAATAGTAACGGTGGGAAGTAAGTTTTCAGGAATGATTTCGTTGCGGGCTGTGATTGGGTATAATGTTAATATAATTAACACGGTAGACAAGGGATGAAAAGAGTTAATTTTTGCATGTGCCTTTATTCATTGAATGATTTGTTATGTGTAAAATTTAATAATATAATTATTATGTTTTTTTTTTAAATACCTTTTTTTCTATTGTCTATGATGTGATACGTATTGACGGTTGCTTGATATTAATAGTTATTGTTTTAGTTGTTTATTATTACCTTATCTAACTATTTTCTTAATTATTGTAACCATTAATGAATTTTATATTTGTATGTCGGTTATCGACGAAACATGTTTGATCTTTTTATTTTATAGTTGGCATCACGTGTACCATGTTTCTAGCAAATAAATAAATAAATAAATAGTATGAATTACAAGGAATTATTAAAAATAATACCACTTCTTGAGATTAACTCGGTCCATTGCAGTCATTATTTTAATAATACATAGACATGCGATCATTTCCAAGCTTGGCAAGCGGATTGGCGATCACAGCAGCCCGTCTGTGGTCTATTTAATTTTGCCTTGATATCTTTCTGATAGCCTACTGCACTTTGAAGGCTTTTCCCGTATTTGCCTCTATAGACACCCTCAGAAAGAAAGCGGGTTGTACATTTTTACACTTTAACCACACTTTAAATTCATTTAGATGTTTATTTACTATTTATTAAAGATACCCGCTGCTAGATCAGAATGTGCCTGTGACTAATAGTGAAATGTTTGTCTTTATTCTTCTTCCTTACTTTTGGAGTCACTCGTATTGGTCGGGCAAGGAAGCCTTAATCTTAACTCCCTCTTTTGCGATTGATTGCAGTGTCTGAAAGCAGCTGTAATCACTTACTTTCTCATAAAAAATGCGAATTTATTCCCTACAAGTTTAGACCTTCCAATAACTTCGTATTAGGCGTAACTGGTAAATTCTCATTCACTGAATGAAGTTGAACGTGTGAAAAAAGAGTGAGGAAAATGGCTACAGACTGTCCTGCTGGTGGCTGGAGTCGGCGAGCGCGGAGATGACGGAGCCCAGCGTGACCAGCGACTTGTTGATGTGCGCGCCCTCCACCAGCCGCTGCCCCGTGGCGCCCGTCGCGTCCGCGCGCTCGCTGCGCACACACGCTCGCCGTCACGTACACGCGCACGCGCACGCGCACGCAGGCACGTGCACGTACACGTACGCACGTGCACGGACACATACGCACACGTACGCACACACACATACACATATGCACACGGACGTACACACGTCAGCACTGCTACGGTGCAGCATCACCGGCACCACGGCACAACACCGGTGATGCTACATAACGCGTTTGTACAGAAAAGGAGGTTTGAAGATCGAACTCTGGTCTCTGAACTCGATTTCCGGTCACTCAACGACTCGACTTAAATACAGAAGATTTTTAATGTTCAGTCTAATATATTTTTGTATAGAGATCTGTAGGTAAATGTACTTTACATACATACATAACAACGTGTAAAAGTTAACTGCCGTTCACACGTCTCTTCAGTAAGGGTTTGCGATAATCGCCACTTTTGGTAAACGAATTCACCATCTGTCGGTAGCCAATGATATTTCCAAAATTTCGAAGGCTTAATCAAATCGATTTTAAGAACATAAATATTTTTTTAATCTACCACTATTTAATACGTAATGACGTTCCTCTCCTCTTTTTATGCTCAATATTTTTTGAGATAAAAAATTAAGATAAAATGATAAGAATGATAAAAAAATAGGATATGAAGCATTCTAGAAATAAACTGGGAGCGATCACCACGTTCCCTGTGGTTACTGTCATTAATGTAAACGCTTCCTATAAAAGTTTTCTTTCATAAATTTCTTACACCTGTAAATAAGACACGGGTATCTGAACACTAGGGTATTCAGAAGTCCTTTCTACCCACATTTCAATGGACTTTATTTAAGTACGTCCTAGATAAATTTTGAAATATCTTTTTGGTACGGTTCGGATTCCAATAAAGTGTTACTTTAATAAATTTCTTAAAACTGTCACGATAGTCGAGTGGTTGGGTGATCGGAATTCGAGTCAAGAGACCCGAGTTCCACCCCAGATGGCAGACTCGTAGCAATGGGTTTTTTAAATACCTACCCTATCTTCGGTTGAATGTGGGTTGAAACGACTTAATTGAAAAATTAAGTCAAGTAGTAATAGACAATTAATACAGGGGGCATTGGGAATGGCATGTAGATATTTTTTTGTAAATTGTTAAAAAGCAACAGTTACATAAATTATACGTGTTGTATAGTGATGGTGGATAGTGATGGGAGGCCAAGAGGGTGGACAGTGTTGGGACAGTGGTGTGGCGGGGAAGTCGTCACCTGCCGGCCAGGTCCACGAGGTGCACCTTGGAGAGCGTCTCGCTGGGCATGTTGTTGTGGCGCGTGTAGCCCGCGCGCACGAACGTAAGCGTGAAGATAGCGTGCGAGCGGGACGACACGTCGTTCATCTGCGTCGACGCGGTCGTGCGCTGCCGGTTGCCGCGCTGCATGCACTCCTGCCGGACACGGAGCCGATATACTGTTGCTTGCTTCAAACTGGCTGTTTGTTGCGCTTCGATAGCGTGGTGTCTTCGATTAGCACAGTATTTCATGATAATTCATGCAAAGTTAATTAAAAATAAGATTCTCCCTTTGCTCTTATGGCCCTACAGTATCATCTTGCAAAATTTTATCAATGATTTTAATTCAAAATATTATACTAATGCATATAATATGCCTTCGTCGTTTCTGATTCGTTAAACACAAGTGCTACTTACTTTGGGAATGGAGCGATGTACGTGCTGTTGTCCCTATCTTTCTATTTATTGTATTAAATTCATTGGCGACTTCATTATTTTAACCCAATTGCCAGTGGCCATTGAATAGTCCAGCTGATGATAAGAAGGTCGACGCAACGTATAGACTTATGCACCGAGGTTACGTAAGAGGCGACATATTTTTTTATTCGAATGGGTGGCAATCGAACATTTAGTTTACGTGAGGATGACTATCAATGAACTCTTTAAAAAAGAAATTAGAAAACTTAAGCAAAAAAGGGAAAAGTTAAGGTAAATAAGAATGCGGGCCTCTCGTCATTAGAAACACGCGCAACGAACAATAGGTAAACTCCTTGATCAAGCTTGATCAAGTACACATCGGCTTTCAAGTTGTCGCCAGCTCTAACGTCTCAAGTTCGATTCCCTGAGGTATCGATACTTTCGAAGAAATCCATTTTTCTTATATTGTCTTAGGTCTGGGTGTTTGTGATATCTTCATTGTTTCAGACTCTACAATACGCGTGTTTAAGCTACTTACTTTGGGAATGGAGCGATGTACGTGCTGTTGTCCCTATCTTTCTATTTATTGTATTAAATTCATTGGCGACTTCATTATTTTAACCCAATTGCCAGTGGCCATTGAATAGTCCAGCTGATGATAAGAAGGTCGACGCAACGTATAGACTTATGCACCGAGGTTACGTAAGAGGCGATATATTTTTTATTCGAATGGGTGGCAATCGAACATTTAGTTTACGTGAGGATGACTATCAATGAACTCTTTAAGAAAGAAATTAGAAAACTTAAGCAAAAGGAAAAGTTAAGGTAAATAAGAATGCGGGCCTCTCGTCATTAGAAACACGCGCAACGAACAATAGGTAAACTCCTTGATCAAGCTTGATCAAGTACACATCGGCTTTCAAGTTGTCGCCAGCTCTAACGTCTCAAGTTCGATTCCCTGAGGGATCGATACTGAAGAAATCCATTTTTCTTATATTGTCTTAGGTCTGGGTGTTTGTGATACCTTCATTGTTTCAGACTCTACAATACGCGTGTTTAAGCTACTTACTTTGGGAATGGAGCGATGTACGTGCTGTTGTCCCTATCTTTCTATTTATTGTATTAAATTCATTGGCGACTTCATTATTTTAACCCAATTGCCAGTGGCCATTGAATAGTCCAGCTGATGATAAGAAGGTCGACGCAACGTATAGACTTATGCACCGAGGTTACGTAAGAGGCGATATATTTTTTATTCGAATGGGTGGCAATCGAACATTTAGTTTACGTGAGGATGACTATCAATGAACTCTTTAAGAAAGAAATTAGAAAACTTAAGCAAAAGGAAAAGTTAAGGTAAATAAGAATGCGGGCCTCTCGTCATTAGAAACACGCGCAACGAACAATAGGTAAACTCCTTGATCAAGCTTGATCAAGTACACATCGGCTTTCAAGTTGTCGCCAGCTCTAACGTCTCAAGTTCGATTCCCTGAGGGATCGATACTGAAGAAATCCATTTTTCTTATATTGTCTTAGGTCTGGGTGTTTGTGATACCTTCATTGTTTCAGACTCTACAATACGCGTGTTTAAGCTACTTACTTTGGGAATGGAGCGATGTATGTGCTGTTGTCCCTATCTTTCTATTTATTGTATTAAATTCATTGGCGACTTCATTATTTTAACCCAATTGCCAGTGGCCATTGAATAGTCCAGCTGATGATAAGAAAGTCGACGCAACGTATAGACTTATGCACCGAGGTTACGTAAGAGGCGATATATTTTTTATTCGAATGGGTGGCAATCGAACATTTAGTTTACGTGAGGATGACTATCAATGAACCTTTAAGAAAGAAATTAGAAAACTTAAGCAAAAAGGGAAAAGTTAAGGTAAATAAGAATGCGGGCCTCTCGTCATTAGAAACACGCGCAACGAACAATAGTAAACTCCTTGATCAAGCTTGATCAAGCACATCGGCTTTCAAGTTGTCGCCAGTTTAATGTCTCAAGTTCGATTCCTGAGGGATCGATACTTTCGAAGAAATCCATTTTTCTTATATTGTCTTAGGTCTGGGTGTTTGTGATACCTTCATTGTTTCAGACTCTAAAATACGCGTGTTTAAGCTACTTACTTTGGGATCAGAGCAATTTATGTTATTTTTCCTATACCATATTATCCTATTATTACTCTTTATTATTTCGCAGGATTCGAACCTATACGCGCTGTCACGAGATAAATAATTCACCTGTATATCGTCATAGTCGGAAACGAGATGCCGGGACAGATCCTGCACGTAGGGTCCCAATTTTGGGTGCTCCCTGACCCTCAGCGAGTGGCCAGCGTCGCCCGAGAGCAGATCCTTGACGCGCTCGTTGTATATCTCCAGGTAGCTGACTTCCGTGCGGTAGGAGGAGCCGGACTCCTTGCCAGCAGCCATGCGAGAGAACAGCTGCCGGCAGATACGCGGGATCAGACCCTGGCACTCCTGAAAGGAACGGAATATTTTTTTTGTTTAATAAATAGTATTTTGTCGAAGGTAAGGGAGATATTCAAAAATAAAAACTTGTACGAATTATGTCGTTGGCATGGACATAAAGACGGCGTCTGGCTCACCACCTGTCACCTTGTCCCCAAAAATGTCTTCTGTGGAAGGTGAGTCGAAAGGACTTAATTGTCTACACCACTGTCTACCCCTGTAAGGCGTGAAATTTTTTTTAAGATCTTTCGGAGATAACAATGAACCTGTTTTCGGTCTTGAACTTATTTATAATAACTTATTGTATTAGCAATCCTTAAGATTACATCAGCTAAGATTATTGATGCAGAGTGATCGTAAGAAGTACCATTGTAGTCGAGCATGACGTGATATGTATATTATATGTAATGCATATATATGCATAACATATGAACTACGTCGTGCGGTTACAGCGTACAATCCACGAACCCCTTTTTTCGTGAAAGAGAGGTAAAGGAAATATTATTGGATACTGCGAGATCGCGGAGTAACCATCTCAAAAAAAAAAAATATCAAAATTGTCACGTAGTCCCAAAAATTATCTTGTTGGAAGTTGGGTCGAAAAGACTTATTTGTCTGGACTCTATCTACCCCAGTATTGGGAATGGCATGAAGGTTTTTTTTTAATTAAGTAGACCAGTGACGGGCGGTGGCGTTTAAAATGCGAGGGGTCTGGTGCTGAGACAGTCACGCAGCTTGCCAAGCTTGGCGCTTAATGCGGGTCTTCTTTACGGAAAAACTCTACAGTCTATTGATTCTATTTCCGGATGTAGACTGCTGCTAAACCATAAGAACAACATGCCTGATAGTGGAAGTGAATCTGAACCGTCACGTTTCGCAGTCCGCCTTAACTCTATTGCCACTCGCTTCCTTCCATATTACATATGTATTATATTACGATCTTTATACATATAAATACGGCATCCGTATGTTATTTGACGAGTCACGATAGCCGAGTGGTTGGTTGGTCGGAATTTCTATTTGACCCGAGTTCGATCCCCGGGTGGCAGGCTTTTACCAATTGGTTTTTTCAAAATCTTATGTACGAATTACATCGTTAGCTTGGACCTAAAGGCGGCGACGGGCCCACCACCTGTGACGTTGTCCTGAAAATATCATCGGTGGAAGGTGGATCGAAGGGACTTAATTGTCTAAACTAGACCTCAGTCTACCCGTATATTGGGAATTCCGTAAAAATATTTATTTATTTATATTTATTCTTTACGGGAAAAGTCTAAAGTCTATTTATTCTATTTCCGGATGTAGACTCTAACAGGCTGCTAAACCATAAGAACAACATGCCTGATAGTGGAAGTGAATCTGAACCGTCACGTTTCGCAGTCCGCAACTTAAGCCTTAACTCTATTGCCACTCGCTTCCTTCCATATTACATATGTATTATATTACGATCTTTATACATATAAATACGGCATCCGTATGTTATTTGACGAGTCACGATAGCCGAGTGGTTGGTTGGTCGGAATTTCTATTTGACCCGAGTTTGATCCCCAGGTGGCAGGCTCTTGGCAACCAATGGGTTTTTTCAAAAAATTATGTACGGATTAAATCGTTGGCTTGGACCTAAAGACGGCGACGGGCCCACCACCTGTGACGTTGTCCTGGAAATATCATCGGTGGAAGGTGGATCGAAGGGACTTAATTGTCTAAACTAGACCTCAGTCTACCCGTATATTGGGAATTCCGTAAAAATATTTATTTATTTATTTATTTATTTATTTATTTATTTATTTATTTATATTTATTCTTTACGGGAAAACTCTACAGTCTATTGATTCTATTTCCGGATGTAGACTCTAACAGGCTGCTAAACCATAAGAACAACATGCCTGATAGTGGATGTGAATCTGAACTGTCACGTTTCGCAGTCCGCCTTAACTCTATTGCCACTCGCTTCCTTCCATATTACATATGTATTATATTACGATCTTTATACATATAAATACGGCATCCGTATGTTATTTGACGAGTCACGATAGCCGAGTGGTTGGTTGGTCGGAATTTCTATTTGACCCGAGTTTGAACCCCAGGTGGCAGGCTCTTGGCAACCAATGGGTTTTTTCAAAAAATTATGTACGGATTAAATCGTTGGCTTGGACATTGAGACGGCGACGGGCTCACCACGTGTGACGTTGTCCCAAAAATATTTTCGGTGGAAGATAGGTCGAAACGACTTGTCTAGATCTCTGTCTACCCCAGTATTGAGAATGGCGTGAAAATATATTTACGGTATATTATTGGATTGACAGGAAATTTTGACAAGTCTTTGCAATTTTTGAAAATTAGAAAGAAAGAAGAAAGAAAGAAAATTTATTTGTTGCCTCTTTTACCGGAACAAAAAAACATTATTGAAATCACAGATGTACAAAAAGAAAAAAAAATCAATTAAAAAAAACAAAATGAGTGTGACAATAAAATAAGAGTGCCGTAACTAAAAAAAAAACATACAAATTAATAAAATTAAAGAAAAAGAAAAAAAAATAATAATAATTTTTAAACAAAGAATATTACATTAGCGACATTCCAGTACAGCAACAAAAGGGTCTGCGCTCAGTATAAGTTGCGGGTGTACACAACACTGATTTTCAGCGCAGCCCGTCAAACAGAATTGGACGGGTAGTACCCGAACATTAAAATATTAATTGTGAACATTAAAATAATTGTGACAAAAATAATGACACAACATAAACAAAAAAAAAAACAAAAATTATGTACGAAACTTAGAAAGGACACATTATTACACAGCAATTATAAGCAGCTAATGTTACGAAGGTAAGCAGACGTACATATTCATTATACCATTATCAGTTTGAGAATTCTGTTGGGTAAGCAAAATTGGAGCTAAAGTAAAGGCATTATGTTGCACATGGCTTGCAATATTATCATACAACGGGACAAAGCACTATAAAATTACCGATTTTCTACTTAAAATTAAGCCTCATGATCAAAATGAATTACCACAATAGCGATAGTTAAGTTCTCTTTGAATATTTAAAAGCCAAGACTTATACTTTACTCTAAAATATTTTCTTGAATTCAGATTTCTAAGTGGTGGGGCAAATTATTCCAGCACTTTAACGGAACGGGAAATATTTTCTTCAAAACGCAGCACTAAATATATGTTATTTGTTTCATGGGTTGTCATGGTAACGGTTGTTACTATGCTTAAAAAAATATACGCTTTCAGGTAATAGGCAGAGTTACGGCGATACATGGCCGGATTTTGTTAGTAAAGGACACACTTCGTACGTAAATGGTCGCGTTGGTAGGCCGAGACATGGAGACAGACGAGACCTACTTTTCTCGTAAAGATTTCCACGGGAGACATTCCAAACATGTGGCCGCATTTAATGAAGCCATTAATTTTAAATAAAGTTTCAACCGGACGAAGACCATCCTGACCTGTTTATTTGGATCAAATCAAATCGAAGTCAAATCATTTATTCGTCGATATAAGTAATATACAATTACATTCATCGATTGTAATTTTTAATCTTCTTTCTATCGTTTCGTAATGTAGTTCCTCTAACGGAAAAGTAACAGGCGAATGAAACTCCACAGGTGTCCACTTTTTTGTTATTCTTTTGAATCGATAGCAATCAACTCATTCACATGGGTTATTATCATTAACGTATTCATTTACAGTATAATAAGCCTAATAAAGTTTGTCTTAATTGAATTTCTTGAACTTGTTAATGGATCTCTAAGACCCTTGCAAACAAAAAGAAGAATTTTCAAAAACGGTTCATATAACGGAGTTATGAGGTAACAAACATAGAGGGGGAAAAAAACAACCAACCGAATCGAGTACCTCCTCCTTTTTTGTGTAGTCGGTTAAAACCCATAACGAATTTGGACATTACGCCATACGGAGCTGAAGAGCAACGTCGAAGCGACAGTAACAATGAGCCATTAGAAATTCCAAACAAAATTTAATGCCATTATTCTTTGTTTTTTTTTTGTTTACGTCAGAACGCCGTTTGTCGTTTGAGTCATCGAGAAATTAGCGTGGCCTTGTCGCGGCGGCGGTGTGAGACAATCGCACGTAAGTAGATGGTTAGATAGATAGATACATATATATACGTAACGGCCTGTTATTGTCCACTGCAGGACGTAGGTCTCTGTTAAAACAGAGCTACAACCTACCTTACAAAGGTACAAAACTAATCGCAAGTCTTCCGCAGTCCGTACATATGTGAATGTTGTGTTTACCTATATTTACTATTGTAATTATGTAATTTGCATTCAGTGAACTGCTGTTATTTGGATATACTTAATAATTACGAACAGACACTTCTGTTTTATTTATATGTAAAAATAAATAATGCATTAATGATAGTGAACCCTGGGAATCAGTTGATCGCTCCCGTGCCATTTCTCTTTGTTTTATGTTTAAATAAATAAAATCATAAATAAATAAATATCTTCACGCTATTCACAATACAGGGGTAGACAGAGGTCGAAAAAATTAAATCCTTTCGACCCGATTTTTTTTAATTACGCTCACTTTTAATAATAAAAAGCAACAATTTTACGATAATGGAGACGGATAATGTTGTTTTTTTTTTTTTAATTAAACAGTTTCTTTACAAATTAATGACCTTAAACCTTTACGCTGCATGTGACCCTAGGATCGCAATTTTCCGTTCGCTAAATTAACATATTCATTCACGTACATTACATTGGATTCGTGGGAAAGAGAACCTTTGACGAACTCCGTAGTCGAGTGGCGTTCTCACTGGTTTTCAAAGTGTCGCCAACTCTGTGGTCCCGGGCTCGGTTCCGGACGGGACAATGTAGAAAACCATTTTATCTATATCGTCTCGGGTCTACATGTACGTGGTTGCTTCGTTGTCTCCGATTTAATACCCCAAGTGCTTTAGCTACTTGCTTTGGGGTTAGAGAAATGTATGTGATGTCCACATCTATTGATTTGTATAATAGAGGAGCAGTGAGGAACATAAACTAATTTTTCCAAAAGTTATATTTTTACAACTATACTGAAATAATGCATATAATGATGATGCAAAGAACGCTTCTTACGTGACATAAGCAGACTTTTCTAAATGGTTAAAACCTGTAACAGAAGAACTCTAGACTAAATCTAGCTCAAAATGGATACGTGTAATACTTGGAACAGCAGTAGAACTTTTATTACTTAAAAGCCAGCCAAAAGAAAAACGAAAAAATAGCATGGGCGCTCCGGTAAAGTCTCCTAGGCTCAATAAGTCGATTTGAGAAAAAAATTTAAAGCCCCCGTTGTTACAATTACCGTTGTTGAAATTAACTAAAATTAACGAACCAAAAATGGGAATTGCATTTATATATCTTTTTTCAAAGATTCGTATAGAAAACGACGTCTAAAGATAAACAATACATTGCGATAAATAATTTAAAGTGATAGTGATGACAATGTTAACATAAGACACATTAATTTTACAACTAACTTAAAAGTGTTTTTGCGTAAAATGCTAAAATACGTTATGCATGAAGTGGTATCAGTAAATCAAATCAAATCATTTATCATCGTAAATGATTAAATAAACAAAATCTTGACGAAATTCCCAATACGGGGGTAGATAGAGGTCCAGATAATTACGTACTTTCATTGAAGACATTTTTGGGACAACGAGGCAGTGGGTTGAGCCTGTCGCCGTCTTTATGTCCATGCCAACGACATAAATCGTTCTTAAGCTTTGAAAATAAATTGGTACATAAGCCTATCTCTTGTGGATCAAACTCTGGTCTCTTGATTCGAACTCCGATCACCTAACCACTCGGCTATCGTGACTAAAATGTATTACAAATTTATTTATTCATTTATAGCATAACAATCCTTATTATAAAGTCTGTATTTGATTACTTTCTTAAACCTTTCAATAGGCCTGCGTATTGCACATACACATTTACTGGTATTTTGATGTAGAAGCATACACTCCACCCTATGACGAGTCACTTACTCAATGGAGACTAATAACTGCCGTCACAATGTTGTCTGTTCTGTTGCCATGGAGTCTAGTAACTGTTCTCCAACTTCTGCTTGTTCTATTGCTGACTAAAAAAGAACCAACTAATCTAGTTAGCTAAAGACTCACCTGCGAGCCCATCATGGTGAAGGTTTTCCCGCTGCCAGTCTGCCCGTAGGCGAACACGCACGCGTTGTATCCCTCGAAGGCGCTGTCGATCACGTCCACCCCCAGATCAGAGAAGACCTGGTGAAAGGATTGTTACTGGTTTACTGGTTTATGATGCGAAATGCGAGACATAACGTCGCCAGATTAGAGCCTACCATTCGACTACAGACGCTAACCACTCTAGACACAAGCATTGCAGCATGGTTTGGTTAACAGTTGGATTGGTTAACAGGAATACTAGTAATGTTAGTAATGTTATTTGGTATAGCTAATATAGCTAGGAACCGTGTGGTAACGGTGTAAGAATATTGCCACTCCCTTACTTCCCGTGGGTGTCGTAAGAGGCGACAAAGGGAAACAGCCCAGAATATCGTTATGGCAACGATAGATGGCGGGATAACCATCCCTAAAAATGTTAGACCAAAATTAATACACCGTAGATGGGCAACAGCGTCCTCTGTGCGACTGCTTCTGCGATCGCCAATCCGTTTGCCAAGCGTGGCGATTATGGCAAATCCTCCCAATGGGAGAGGCCTATGTCCTGCAGTGTGTTTTAATAGACCGTTATGTATATTTGTGTGTATGTTTGGCTAATATTCTTTAAAAAAACATTGTAAGAGCCTCAGATAGCGCAAATACAGACAAATAAAAGTCCTAGCTGCTTAGGAGTTGCCTAGGACCTATTTCTATCTGTCTCTCATCTATTTCATTAACGACCTCCGCGGTCGGTGGAACTGGTGTGCAGTTTTTATAGTGTAGGTGAAGTGAGGTTCCGGGTTCGATTCCCGGTTGGGTCAATATAGAAAACCACTTTTACTACATTGTCTCGGGTGTGGCTGTTTGTGGCACACTCGTTGTTGCGCTGAAGTACGCGTGTTACGAAGTCTTTAGTGCTTTCGGTACTTACTTTGGTACCAGAGCATTGTATGTGATGTTGTCCCTGTGTATTTATTAATTTATATATAAATTTTATTCTCTTTATCTACATAATGCTCTGCGTGGCGCCATCTATTGTCAAAATAATTGTCTTCACGTGTATAACCACATATTGTGAGGCATTCAAGCACCTTCAGCGCTTTTGTTCGTATTGAATAGTCAGCTCTGTCCTTGGACGAGGGGACAAATTATTCGTGTGTTTTAGAGGTGTCCACGCAGCTGTAGCTATGCAGTGAGCTACCACAAAAGATGGAACTAGCATCGAGTAGCTAAAATGTACGCACAGGAGACAAACGGGCAGGTGGCACACGTGATGGTAAGTGGTTACCGCCGCCCATGAACATCTGCAATACCGGAGGAATAGCGGATGCGTTGCCGGCCTAACGGATAATTAAATAATCCGTCGTCTTTCAAAAGATACCAGACCTTTCTAGCGAGCGGTTTTTGTATGTATCCCAACAAATCCGCGGGTGGAGCTAGTATGTAAATAAGTGGACGGAAATTAAATCAGAACCTTCAACGGCGCATGTCAATGAACCCATCATTATGCGGACCAAATCATTCGTTACTCAACTTCGAGGTCAGCTTTATAGTATTTGAGACCTATTATGTAAAGGTCAGATTGGTTCACATGGTGTAGGCTTAGTGGTACAGTCGCTAAGCGTGTGATGGTGACGCTGCGGGTCAAGGGTTTATTTCTGCACACTCCATCTCGCGCGGGCTATCCTAAATAGCGTTTGCTTAAACGACATTGTCAGTCTCGAGAAACTTTCCTACCCAATGCTTATGAGATCGTCGAGATGTTTGACCAGCCCTTTGCCACCTGCGCGCTGATTTACGGCTTTGTCAATATAGTTTGAAAATATAATCCAATTCAATCCATAAAAAAAATGGATAGATAGATAGGTACAACGCCACATAGATTGCTCTGATCCCCCAAATAAACTAAAAAAATGTTTTTTCATTAACCCGTCCGGGAATCTTCGATTCCCGGAGAAGTCAATGTAGGAAACCACTTTTATTACATTCTCAGGTCTGAGTGAGTTTTTAGTACATTCATTGTTTTCGATTTCATTACACAAGTGCATCACATACAGTGGTCTGATCCCAAAGCAAGTAGCTAATTTTTAAGTAGCTTTCTTTAAATCTTCTATCTTTGAACGTAGATAAAACGACATGTTTACCCTTTGATTTAAAATCATCATCCTTAACTAACTTTCCCCTTATTATAAAAGCTCACTCCTGTAATAACCCCACAGACCCGAACTGTGATTGTTTTACTGTTGCCTGTTCAAATAAAGTTAAATATCTCGGAGTAATCATCAACAGTACGTTATCTTGGAAGGAACAAATTGACTCGTTAATATATAAAGTAAGAAAGCTAATATACGTGTTTAAAAATCTAAGATCATCTGCAGACTTTACAACCCTGAAAACAGTGTATTACGCATTAGGACAATCCATTTTAAATTATTGTATAATTGCATGGGGTGGTTCCGGTAAGACCTAGTTTCTTAGATTGGAAAGAGCTCAGAGAGCAGTACTAAAGGTTATGACTTTTAAACCATTGCGATTCCCTACAGTAGATCTCTATGCTTTGTGAAAAATTTTAAGTGTCAGACAATTGTTTATACTCAGGGTCATTTTACGCAAACATACACAGCTCTTTTATTACACCGAATTGGATAAAAAAAAGCGTAGAGGCGATCGAGTAAACCAGTAAATTGTAGCCTATCTGTCGCAAATCGACATTATTTTTACCTTTGTCCTAAACTATATAACAGGGTTAATAAATTTACTTATATTTACCCACTTTCTTCGAGAGAATGTAAGGTTAAAATCACGGAATGGCTTTTGAGTCTTAATTATGAGGAAACTGAAAACCTACTCACTTAACACAAATATGTACTCACACTCACATGCACGCGCGCGCACACACACACACACACACACACGCACGCACACGCACGCACGCACGCACGCACGCACGCACGCACACACACACACACACACACACACACACACACACACACACACACACACACACACACACACACATACAAACATGCGCGTGCGCGCGCGCTCACATGCGTGCACACACGTATACATAAATATCACTTATACATAAATGTCACGCACTACACGCATTCATTTTTTCTTATTTTTTAAAGTAAAAATTTTGTATAGTTGGAACGCTTACACTAGGAGGATGGGCGTTAATAGCAACGACACAGTTTTTACTAAGGTTGTTATTATCGTACACTATAAATTGTAAACATATGTTTAATGTTCGAAATAAATGCATTTTATTTATTTATTTTTTAATTACTTTGGGATCAGACTAATGTATATGATGTTGTCCTCACCTATGTGTTTATTTATTTATTATTATTTACATAAGGACATAAATACGGTGGAAAAAATTTCATCGGTGAAAGGTATATAATTAATAAGGTCTAGGCCTATCCGAGTTTCGGGAATAACGTGAAGATATTTTTCTATTACTGTTTTTTAACTAACTAAAATGTAAGCATACGACAAAGGAGAAACATGATAGGCCGACCCGCTTAGTAAAATTTCTCGATTGCAAGCTATGCGTAAGATCGCCCACTTCCAGTTCTAAAACAGCGCGCAGAAGCGTGAAGCACCGACAAACAGACTGATCTCAGTATATAATGTTTATAATAGTTGTTCTATTGAACGCCAGCCATCGAGGCGGAACACCTGAATGATGTTTATATACGAGACTCATCATGCTCTCCTGGTACTACTATTTTTATCTAATTACTTCTTAGCATTTTTATTTCTATATAATTTATTAATATCATGTGGTTAGAGTGTGAGAATATGTAGTAGATAGCCGAGTTTTTTTTTAAACTTATGTACGTTTTATATCGTTGACTTGGACGAAAAGACAGTGAAAGGCATCACTTTTCACGTTGTCTCTGGTAAAATGTACTCCGGAAAAAACGCAATTACCAATACAGGGGTAGACAGATATCTAGACAATTAAGTTCCTTTGACCCAGTTCCAGATATTATCGGGACAACGTGACAGGTGGTGAGCCCGTCACCGTCTTTATGTCCAAGCCAACGATATAATTCGTACATTTATTTATTTATTTATCTTCACGCACAATCACTGACGGGGTAGGCAGAGAGAACAGATCGCCAAGTGTCACGATCCTTACATACCTCGTCGCTTCATTCAGATTCATCATTTTCCGACTACTCTTGAACCTCCCTTCTTCGAGCAATTTGCTCACATAGTCTTCAAAAGTTAGTCTCGGCCTACCTCGAACCCTTTATACCTTTTAACTTTCGCGCTATATATTTTTTTCAACATTCGGTCTTCGCTCATTCGCTCAACGTGCCCAAACCATCGAAGTACGCCCTTATCCATTTTAGTGATAAGGTCATCTTTAAAACCTACCATTTTTCCAAATTCTTCGTTTCGCTTCCGGTCGGCCAAGGTAACGCCGCACATTTTACGAAGAGATCGCATCTCCACTGCATTCAACCTGCTTTTATGCTTCTTCTGACATACCCAGGTTTCGCTGCCATATAACAAAGTCGGTACCAGCACTGCGTTCTGTATCGCAAGGCGTGCATTTTTCACTACGCCTTGCCTTTGGACTAACGCAGTCAGGGCACCGTTGACCTTGTTCCCGGCAGCGACGCGCCTGTCCACATCTATATCACATCTTCCATCCCGGCTTAAAGCACTGCCCAAGTACACAATCTCATTCACCTATTTTATACATTCCTTCTTTTAGACATTCAAGGAATAATTCGTACATAAGTTTTTGAAAACCCTATTGATACGAGACTGCCACCTGGAGATCGAACTCGGGTTTCTTGACTCGAAATTTCGACCACCCAACCACTCGGCTATCGTCATTCTTAATTAATTAATATAACGTGCTTAGAGTGTGAGAATGTGTAGTGTATATCGTTAGCTGAGTGATTGGTTGATCGGAGTTCAAGCTAAAAGACCTGAGTTCGATACATAAAAAAAACTTATGTGAATTTTATATCTTTTACTTGGACAACTTTTTGTCGGTTTGTCAAAATAAACCTCTTGCTATCCCTAACGGGAAATGTTTAAAGATAAAAAAAGAGTAAGAATTTACCCTTTCTTCCCGTGGGCGCCGTAAGAGGAAGCCATTACAATTAAAACTAAACCGAAAGTCAAATTGGTGACGGGCATCGGCGCATGAAGTGCAAAGTGTCTGGTATTGCGATCGCCAATGTCCTCGTCACTTGTGGTGATCACGGCAATTCCTCTCAGACGGAAGTAGCCTATGTCCTGCAGTGAACTTTTGTAGGCCATTATTGTAAAGAATGTGATATTTATTTATATTAACTTTATTTGCTCAATAAAAAATGTGAAGACATGATGAGACCATTGATTTAATGATGACGAAAAAAACACATCGGCATGAACCCTGCTCGAAATTTACAATGATATAATCTCTTGGAATACCTGAACAGATCTCTCATAAATTAAAACATATATATTATAACATATAATACATAGATATATAGATAGGGACAACATCACATACATTGTCCTTCCCAATGTAAGAAACTAAAGTCCTTAAGGTATGGGAATCGGAAACAATGAAGGCACCACAAACATCTAGAGACTGTAGAAAATGTGCTTTTTCTACATTGACCCGTCCGGGAATCGAACCCTTAAAAACCTGTGTTTACGCCACTCGTCCACGGAGGTCATTAAGTCAAATTATAGCAAAAACCATATGATATAAACAAAAAATAAACCGTATCCAGAGGTCCTTTGTATGGGTGCGATGCCACAGACAGACACACAGATGCACTCGTTAAATATATAACACCCCACTTTTTGCGACGCAATTTAAAAACAGCGAAGATCGACCATTTAGATAGTAATAGTTAAATTCCCACCTGCTCCTGGGAAGCGAAGTGACTGTCCGCGTGGTCGAACGACCAATAGGAGTGGTCGAACGTGAAGTCCTTGTATTTCTCCCGGCTGCCATCGTTTTGCTCTTTGCTATTCTGTGAACAAAGGTGCAGGAATATTATAACCATTAATTAAGTATCAACTACCATCACATCACAAATAATATTTACCACCCCTGTATACTCATAGGTGTCGTAAGACAGGTCTTATAAAATAATCTTCACGCCATTCCCAGTAGGGTAGACAGAGGTCCAGACAATTAAGTCCTTCCGACCTACCTTCCAAAGAAGACATATTTTGGGACAACGTAACAAATTAGAACTTGTCGCCGGTTTATATCCAAGCCAACGATATAATTCTTGGAATACCTGAACAGATCTCTCATAAATTAAAACATATATATTATAACATATAATACATAGATATATAGATAGGGACAACATCACATACATTGTCCTTCCCAATGTAAGAAACCAAAGTCCTTAAGGTATGGAATCGGAAACAATGAAGGCACCACAAACATCTAGAGACTGTAGAAAATGTGTTTTTCTACATTGACCCGTCCGGGAATCGAACCCTTAAAACCTGTGTTTACGCCACTGTCCACGGAGGTCATCAAGTCAAATTATAGCAAAACCATATGATATAAACAAAAATAAACCGTATCCAGAGGTCCTTTGTATGGGTGCTACGATGCCACAGACAGACACACAGATGCACTCGTTAAATATATAACACCCCACTTTTGCGACGCAATTTAAAACAGCGAAGATCGACCATTTAGATAGTAATAGTTAAATTCCCACCTGCTCCTGGAAGCGAAGTGACTGTCCGCGTGGTCGAACGACCAATAGGAGTGGTCGAACGTGAAGTCCTTGTATTTCTCCCGGCTGCCATCGTTTTGCTCTTTTGCTATTCTGTGAACAAAGGTGCAGGAATATTATAACCATTAATTAAGTATCAACTACCATCACATCACAAATAATATTTACCACCCCCTGTATACCATAGGTGTCGTAAGACAGGTCTTATAAAATAATCTTCACGCCATTCCCAGTAGGGTAGACAGAGGTCCAGACAATTAAGTCCTTCCTGACCTACCTTCCAAAGAAGACATATTTTGGGACAACGTAACAAATTAGAACTTGTCGCCGGCTTTATATCCAAGCCAACGATATAATTCTTGGAATACCTGAACAGATCTCTCATAAATTAAAACATATATATTATAACATATAATACATAGATATATAGATAGGGACAACATCACATACATTGTCCTTCCCAATGTAAGAAACTAAAGTCCTTAAGGTATGGAATCGGAAACAATGAAGGCACCACAAACATCTAGAGACTGTAGAAAATGTGTTTTTCTACATTGACCCGTCCGGGAATCGAACCCTTAAAACCTGTGTTTACGCCACTGTCCACGGAGGTCATCAAGTCAAATTATAGCAAAACCATATGATATAAACAAAAATAAACCGTATCCAGAGGTCCTTTGTATGGGTGCTACGATGCCACAGACAGACACACAGATGCACCTGTTAAATATATAACACCCCACTTTTTGCGACGCAATTTAAAACAGCGAAGATCGACCATTTAGATAGTAATAGTTAAATTCCCACCTGCTCCTGGGAAGCGAAGTGACTGTCCGCGTGGTCGAACGACCAATAGGAGTGGTCGAACGTGAAGTCCTTGTATTTCTCCCGGCTGCCATCGTTTTGCTCTTTTGCTATTCTGTGAACAAAGGTGCAGGAATATTATAACCATTAATTAAGTATCAACTACCATCACTTCACAAATAATATTTACCACCCCTGTATACTCATAGGTGTCGTAAGACAGGTCTTATAAAATAATCTTCACGCCATTCCCAGTAGGGTAGACAGAGGTCCAGACAATTAAGTCCTTCCTGACCTACCTTCCAAAGAAGACATATTTTGGGACAACGTAACAAATTAGAACTTGTCGCCGGCTTTATATCCAAGCCAACGATATCATCAGTACATACATTTTTGAAAACCCCATTGGTACGAGAAAAGCCTTCAAATCGTCAATGGCTATTGACAGATGTTGAGATAAAAGTCTCGAAAATATTACACAAATATCACGCTGACTGGTGACGGGTCTGATATCCGGTTGCAGCATATTTTACGTGTAATGCATCGTTATGTCAGTTACAGTCTACTTATTATATATATAATTCAGGCTGTAATCGTAATAATCTCTGAGGAATAATAAAGACCGAGACATTTGATTACGATCCTTAAATACACTTGAACAAATACAAAATGCTTTAACCTTGATGATACGGAAGGTTTCTTAAACGAGACGATACCGACGCATTTATTTGCATAATATACGACCGCTCTTTATTATAATCCGCATAGGTAAGATTGCATAATGAATTGGTTATATTAATGCATGAAGATTACGGAGACAGTCGACAATCTTGAAAGAATATATTTTTATCAGCGAGTTTCTTCATCGATTAATGTTGTTCCATTTACCGCCGCCGTTGACCAGTGATAACAGAGAGATTGAAAATAATGTTTTATTTATATCTTCACGCAATTTTAAATAAAACGATTTTCGGATTTTATCGCGTTTTTACAAACTCAAACAGACGGACCGCGGCCATGGAAGCTGTAAAGCATCCGAAACGTCGGGAAATATATATAGTTTATAAAAACTAAAAACGCGATAAAATCTGAAAATCGTTATATTTAAAATATGTAGTCTTCACGCAACTGCCTATAATGGGGTAGGCAGAGGTCTATACAAAGAAGTTCTTTCGACTCACTTTCCACCGAATCTACATATAGGTATATATTCGTATATGCATATAAACATTCATCACTGAGTATATACTGTATTCAACAAACAAATGTTTGCTCCTAGCGGGATTAGAACCTTAGCTTCGATAACAATTCAATTCAACTCATAACAATAGCAGACAAAAAATAAAACAGACTGATGACGGGCAGCAGCGTTCAATGTGCAAGGTCTGGCATTGCGTTCGTCAATCCGCTAGCTATGCGTACAGATTATGGTAGTGACGATTTATAGACTGACTAAAGTGATTAAAATATCAAAAAGTTAAGCCCCAAAATATATACTCGTATATTTAACAGCATGTTGGTCGGTCTCACTGCTGACATAAACCTCTCCTGGTAAAAGGCCGCTATAATGACTACACTCGGCAAGTGAATTGGCGATCCCAGTATCGGACACTTTGCACCTTAAACGCTGCTGCCCGTCAACGGTCTGCTTATTTCGGTGTGGTATTTTTTCGAGATGGTTCTACCACTATCTGTCCGTAGGCTTTGACATAGTGAAAGCTTTTGAGCTTGAGTTCATTCTCTTTCCTCGTGGGTGTAGAAGAGGCGCTTCTACACCCACAAGAAGAAAGGGGGTGGGATATTCTAAAGCCGATACCACCACTGATGAAGTTCTAAAAATTGAAACTAAATTACAACACATTTGAATACCGTCAAAAAGTAAGAAACTCAAAAGTATTAAGTTATTAAATAAATAAATAAATATCTTCACGCAATTCCCATTACAGGTGTAGACAGATGTCTAGTCTAGACAATTAAGTCCGTAAGACCCATAATCTACCGAAGACATTTTCAGGACAACGTGACAGGTGGTGAGCCCGTCGCCGTCTTTATGTCCAAGCCAACAATATACTTCGTACATAAGTTTTTGAAAAACTCATTCGTACGAGCCTGCCTCCTGGGAATCAAACTCGGGTCTCTCAACTCGAAATTCCGACCACCCAACCACTCGGCTATCGTGACTTTTTTATTAAATTGTTATTAAATAAATAAATAAATAAATAAATAAATAAATAAATAAATAAATAAATAAATAAATAAATAAATAAATAAATAAATAAATAAATAAATAAATAAATAAATAAATAAATAAATAAATAAATAAATAAATAAATAAATAAATAAATAAATAAATAAATAAATAAATAAATAAATAAATAAATAAATAAATAAATAAATAAATAAATAAATAAATAAATAAATAAATAAATAAATAAATAAATAAATAAATAAATAAATAAATAAATAAATAAATAAATAAATAAATAAATAAATAAATAAATAAATAAATAAATAAATAAATAAATAAATAAATAAATAAATAAATAAATAAATAAATAAATAAATAAATAAATAAATAAATAAATAAATAAATAAATAAATAAATAAATAAATAAATAAATAAATAAATAAATAAATAAATAAATAAATAAATAAATAAATAAATAAATAAATAAATAAATAAATAAATAAATAAATAAATAAATAAATAAATAAATAAATAAATAAATAAATAAATAAATAAATAAATAAATAAATAAATAAATAAATAAATAAATAAATAAATAAATAAATAAATAAATAAATAAATAAATAAATAAATAAATAAATAAATAAATAAATAAATAAATAAATAAATAAATAAATAAATAAATAAATAAATAAATAAATAAATAAATAAATAAATAAATAAATAAATAAATAAATAAATAAATAAATAAATAAATAAATAAATAAATAAATAAATAAATAAATAAATAAATAAATAAATAAATAAATAAATAAATAAATAAATAAATAAATAAATAAATAAATAAATAAATAAATAAATAAATAAATAAATAAATAAATAAATAAATAAATAAATAAATAAATAAATAAATAAATAAATAAATAAATAAATAAATAAATAAATAAATAAATAAATAAATAAATAAATAAATAAATAAATAAATAAATAAATAAATAAATAAATAAATAAATAAATAAATAAATAAATAAATAAATAAATAAATAAATAAATAAATAAATAAATAAATAAATAAATAAATAAATAAATAAATAAATAAATAAATAAATAAATAAATAAATAAATAAATAAATAAATAAATAAATAAATAAATAAATAAATAAATAAATAAATAAATAAATAAATAAATATCTTCAAGCAATTCCAATTACAGGAGTAGACAGAGGTCCAGACAATTAAGTCTGGTATTGCGATCGCCAATGTCCTCGTCACTTGTGGTGATCACGGCAATTCCTCTCAGACGGAAGTAGCCTATGTCCTGCAGTGAACTTTTGTAGGCCATTATTGTAAAGAATGTGATATTTATTTATATTAACTTTATTTGCTCAATAAAAAATGTACACAAAGACATGATGAGACCATTGATTTAATGATGACGAAAAAAACACATTGGCATGAACCCTGCTCGAAATTTACAATGATATAATCTCTTGGAATACCTGAACAGATCTCTCATAAATTAAAACATATATATTATAACATATAATACATAGATATATAGATAGGGACAACATCACATACATTGTCCTTCCCAATGTAAGAAACTAAAGTCCTTAAGGTATGGGAATCGGAAACAATGAAGGCATCACAAACATCCAGAGATCCAGAAAAAATGTAGAAAATGTGCTTTTTCTACATTGACCCGTCCGGGAATCGAACCCTTAAAAACCTGTGTTTACGCCACTCGTCCACGGAGGTCATCAAGTCAAATTATAGCAAAAACCATATGATACAAAAAATAAACCGTATCCAGAGGTCCTTTGTATGGGTGCTACGATGCCACAGACAGACACACAGATGCACTCGTTAAATATATAACACCCCGCTTTTTGCGTCGCGATTTAAAAACAGCGTAAGATCGACCATTTAGATAGTAATAGTTAAATTCCCACCTGCTCCTGGGAAGCGAAGTGACTGTCCGCGTCGTCGAACGACCAATAGGAGTGGTCGAACGTGAAGTCCTTGTATTTCTCCCGGCTGCCATCGTTTTGCTCTTTGCTATTCTGTGAACAAAGGTGCAGGCATTTTATAACCATTAATTAAGTATCAACTACCATCACTTCACAAATAATATTTACCACCCCCTGCATACTCATAGGTGTCGTAAGACAGGTCTTATAAAATAATCTTCACGCCATTCCCAGTAGGGTAGACAGAGGTCCAGACAATTAAGTCCTTCCGACCTACCTTCCAAAGACGACATATTTTGGGACAACGTAACAAATTGTGAACTTGTCGCCGGCTTTATATCCAAGCCAACGATATCATCAGTACATACATTTTTGAAAAACCCCATTGGTACGAGAAAAGCCTTCAAATCGTCAATGGCTATTGACAGATGTTGAGATAAAAGTCTCGAAAAATATTACACAAATATCACGCAGACTGGTGACGGGTCTGATATCCGGTTGCAGCATATTTTACGTGTAATGTGCATCGTGTTATGTCAGTTACAGTCTACTTATTACATAATCTGTGGCTGTAATCGTAATAATCTCTGAGGAATAATAAAGACCGAGACATTTGATTACGATCCTTAAAAACACTTGAACAAATACAAAAATGCTTTAACCTTGATGGGATACGGGCGGTTTCCAAAACGAGACGATACCGACGCATTTATTTGCATAATATACGACCGCTCTTTATTATAATCCGCATAGGTAAGATTGCATAATGAATTGGTTATATTAATGCATGAAGATTACGGAGACAGTCGACAATCTTGAAAGAATATATTTTTATCAGCGACTTTCTTCATCGATTAATGTTGTTCCATTTACCGCCGCCGTTGACCAGTGATAACAGAGAGATTGAAAATAATGTTTTATTTATATCTTCACGCAATTTTAAATAAAACGATTTTCGGATTTTATCGCGTTTTTACAAACTCAAACAGCTGTAAAGCATCCGAAACGTCGGGAAATATATATGGTTTATAAAAACTAAAAACGCGATAAAATCTGAAAATCGTTATATTTAAAATGTGTAGTCTTCACGCAGCTGCCTATAATGGGGTAGGCAGAGGTCTATACAAAGAAGTTCTTTCGACTCACTTTCCACCGAATCTTACATAGGTATATATTCGTATATGCATATAAACATTCATCACTCGAGTATATACTCGTATTCAACAAACAAATGTTTGCTCCTAGCGGGATTAGAACCTCTTAGCTTCGATAACAATTCAATTCAACTCATAACAATAGCAGACAAAAAATAAAACAGACTGATGACGGGCAGCAGCGTTCAATGTGCAAGGTCTGGCATTGCGTTCGTCAATCCGCTAGCTATGCGTACAGATTATGGTAGTCGACGATTTATAGACTGACTAAAGTGATTAAAATATCAAAAAAGTTAAGCCCTAAAATATATACTCGTATATTTAACAGCATGTTGGTCGGTCTCCACTGCTGGACATAAACCTCTCCTGCAAAAGGGCTTGCCATAATGACTACACTCGGCAAGTGAATTGGCGATCCCAGTATCGGACACTTTGCACCTTAAACGCTGCTGCCCGTCAACGGTCTGCTTATTTCGGTGTGGTATTTTTTCGAGATGGTTCTACCACCATCTGTCCGTAGCCTTTGACATAGTGAAGGCTTTACTCTTAGTCCCACCCCCTTTCTTCTCGTGGGTGTAGAAGAGGCGCTTCTACACCCACGAGAAGAAAGGGGGTGGGATATTCTAAAGCCACCACTACCAGTTACCACCACTGATGAAGTTCTAAAAATGGAAACTAAATTACAACACATTTGAATACCGTCAAAAAGTAAGAAACTCAAAAGTATTAAATTAAGTTATTAAATAAATAAATAAATATCTTCACGCAATTCCCATTACAGGAGTAGACAGAGGTCCAGACAATTAAGTCCTTCCGACCTACCTTCCAAAGAAGACATATTTTGGGACAACGTAACAAATTAGAACTTGTCGCCGGCTTTATATCCAAGCCAACGATATCATCAGTACATACATTTTTGAAAACCCCATTGGTACGAGCCTGCCTCCTGGGAATCAAACTCGGGTCTCTCAACTCGAAATTCCGACCACCCAACCACTCGACTATCGTGACTTTTTTTTATTAAATTATTAAATTTGGGTTAATAATTAAATTTGGTCAACAACTCCACTTCACCGTTTATCTTTATACGTAGCAAGCCATTAAGACTCGTGACGGTATTCTTAAAGTTTGGTCGTAAAAAAACGTTATAAAGAAGCTATTAAAACCGTTAGCAATAACGCAATACACTAATTATAGCAAATTTCTTAAAACTGTCTTAACGCAATCAACTGTTCAACCTAAGGATACTCCTAATGATTATTGCAATATATTCTTTTCTCCAACTTTGTATCTTCACGATGAGAGGTCTAGTGCATCAAGTTCTTTCGATCCATATTTCAACAAAGCATATTTGGAACAAGCTTTTAAATAATTCCATAATGATTAATTCCTTGCAATTTCTCATACTGGGGGCACACCTACATGTAGGCTGGGGTCCAGCCGTCCATCCGGCTCACTAGTCCGAAGTTGAACAAAGTTTATTTGGGTCAACGACAGGTTGTGAGCCGGTCGCCGTCTCAGTGCCCAAACCACGGTAGAATACAAAAAAAGTACATATATAGCTACTTAGAGAAATATTTTTTTACTTTTTGGCCGTATGGTTACGGCTAAAAAATATTACAACCACACAAAGCCTGAAACATGACAAGAAAAAAACATAGAGAGGGGTGGACCTCTCTTTCCGAGGGTGTCGTAAGCGACTTAGGGACAAGCCATAAAAATGCAATTGGCTATCGACAGATGGCGAGGAAACCGAAAAATACGAGACTTAGGCAGAACTTTGCAAGGTATGGTAAGGTAAGGAGTCTGGAACTGCGATCGCCAATCCGCCTACCGAAAGTGGCGATTATTGTAAACCTGCACTTACGAGAGAGGTCAATGTCTTATTAAAAACAGCACTGACCAGTTACTTCGAATTAAAAATGTTAATATGTTATATTTGCGACAGATTTTCTCGCGATTTACATCCTGCAATATTCAAAACGCAATATTCGTATCTCGCTTGATAATAAAAATAAATATTGACTTTACGCATTTCCCAATGTAGGGGCAGTCAGAGCTCTAGAAAACTCTGTGCTTTCGAATCACATTTCATCAGAGCTTTGAGCTTTTATTATTTTGGGATAATGTGACAGATATAAAAATCCTAATACTGTTTTATTATTAAAATAAATAAATATAAATATACACAGAGACAGGTAGACAGAGGTCTAGTCAAGACAATTAAGTCCCTTCGACCCACTTTCCACCGAAGATATTTTCGGGACAACGTGACAGGTGGTGAGGCCGTCGCCGCCTTTATGTCCAAGCCAACGATGTAATTCGTACATAAATTTTTGAAAAACCCATTGGTACGAGCCTACCACCTGGGGATCGAACTCGGGTCTCTCGACTCGAAATTCCGATCACCCAACTACTCAGCTATCGTGATTATAAAAATAAATAGTGATATAAAAATAAAACGTGATATAAAAATAAAACAAGATTACCAAAAAAGAGGATACCAACAGAGTTTCTTTCGCCTGTTTCTTCCCCATTTGACGAACCTCGTTACGAAACGATTACGAGATTAAAAAATGACTATCGAGAAACGAATATATATTCTTATTTCAATAAATAATTCGATCTGATTTCGTGGTGAGGCGTAGTCTTAGTGGCAAAACAAAAATATAAATCGTAGGTAAATTTCGAGAGACCTTATAGGGAGTCCTCATGAGGATTAAACTGAGGTCTCCTGGTTCGGATTCCAATCACCTGACCCCTCGACGATTATATTATTCTTTGAGCTAACGATTATACGATTATTTGAGTAAGTTTAAATTTAAACGATTAGTTACACTTGAAACAATGCCAGGCATCGTATACTTGAATGGCAAGCTCCGTAGGGACAACCGGTTGGAAACGATTTGCTGAACCATGCCTTGAAAATGTAGCGGGTGGCCGTGAAGAGAAGTGAACTGCTGAGTGCAAAAAACGCGGAAAAGAAGGAAAACAGAAATGCCGAAGCAAAATTCAAGAATCAATGGCAGGTAAGACCACAATAATAACATAAACCTTTGTACAAACACTTTCTTTATATTGTATTTCTTCTTTTGTATATCTGTTTGAGCAAAAAATTTTACATAAATATATTTTAAATGAATAAAATTAACGCATTCGTTTTGTGTTCTAATTTTAAATTGCCATCTAAAAAACCTCTATTACACCTACTGTATTATGCATATTAGGAAGCATCTGATGAGACAAGGAGACTAGGTAAAATATATTGCTCTCACGCTTTCTGCGAGGGCTATTTAATAAACTTTGACATTATGTTTCTTCGCTCACGTCTGCGATCTATTTTTATTTTGAATAAAAATCAAATATTTGCAATGAATTAATACTTTGTTATTTTAGCGACCTCTCTGGTCGAGTGGCGTAAACACAGTGGTGTCGCCTGGTCGTTTCGCGGTTCCGGGTAGGTTTATGTATTTTTGTTATTTTTTTATAGTATCTATGTATTTATAGTTTTTATTTAGACGCAAATAGCACTGAATTCGGGTAAGAGGTGTTGCGAAATTTCGAAGAAAAACGCAACCTCCATAAAATCAGTCCGTTACGCGTTCGTTTTTTCTTTGATATTTTCATATTGGAATAAAAAACTAAAAATAAAGACGAATACAGTCACGATAGCCGCGTGGTTGGGTGAACGGAATTCGAGTAGAGAGTCCCGAGTTCGATCCGTAGGCTAGTACCAATGAGTTTTTTCAAATATTTATGTACGATTTATAACAATAGTTTCTACATAAGGACGGCGTCGGGCTCACCACCTGTCATGTTATCCCAAAAAATATCTTCGGTGGAAGGTAAGGTGTGTCGACCCGTCTAGACCTCTTTATACGCCAATATTGGGATGGCCGTGAAGATTTGGCTTAGTAAAATAGACTGTTAATACGACAACACCGTTAATTCGACGAGCAAAACGAGGACACTCGGGCGATATTTCAATTTGTTGCTGAGTCAGCCATACATATCCATACATGTGTATTTAACTTTACGGATTTCTCATGTCCTTGACCTTTTGTAATGTATACACGTATATGTATACACGTAAATGTGTATGACTGTGTATGTGTGCATATGCACTTAGCATATGCACACATACACAGTCCGCAAATTAAGAGCTGGAGATTTTTACAGAAGGAATTGGAGGAAACAAGGACTTCGTTTGGCAATATTGGTAGTCAAATCAAATCATTTATTTATGTAAATACTTATGAACATTTGGTTATCAATTTTGAATCTACCTTAATGAGGTTCCTCTAACGGAGAAGAAACAGGCGAAAGAAATTCCGTAAGTATTATCTCTTTTGGTATTTTTATTTGACTTGCGCTCAATGTGCTCGCACGTTCAGAGCAAAAATGGGTTACGTCAGTCACATGCGAGCAGGCGAACGACGCTCGCAATACTCCATGTCGCTGTGGCCGAAATCGGTCGGGATATCAATAAAAAATATAATTATAACACAAAATTAAGAATTTTTATTCCTGTTACATTATCTCAAAAGAATAAAAGCTCAAAGCTCCAATGAAATGTGATTCGAAAGTACAAAGTTGTCTTAGGAAATACCTTTTTAAGATGATACTAAAATAAGATTGAATATTTTTATGAAATAGCTTGGGAGCGATCATCTCATTTTCAGGGGTTACCGTCATTAATATTATATATTAATTTATATTATGATAATACTACCAATAAAATTTATCTCTAATAAATTTCTAAAACCAGTTATGAGGCATGCTTTGCAAATTTAATGAGGTTTTGTTGTTAAAGCGTATACACCACCTAATGCACGAGTTACTTACTCTCATAGTCGACTCCTGGACCTCTCCCATTCTTAGCAAGTCTTCCAAATCTTAGTAAACCTTTCTCTAAGCCGATATGTGTTTAGAGTAGGAGAATACCTTGCACCTTAGACAAAAATAACCGAGCGGTCTGGACCAAAATAAATAATTTTTGTATGATATTTTTCAATATATAATTCACGTCACCATCTGTTGGTAGCCGTTAATATTGACAAGAAGGCTTTTCTTTTAGTTGCCTTTTACCACACCCAGTGGCAAGAAGAGAATGACATGATTGTAAGATGATTTGACTTTAGTCCCTTGGGAGAGAGGCAAAGCTCTTGTGTGGGACGCAACTTGCGTTGATACATTAGCGGCCTCTCATATCAAGGGTACTTCGATAAGGGCCGGGGCGGCAACAGAGGCAGCTGAATCGGGTAAATGGCCTAAATATGAGTCTTTGAAAGGAGACTATATATTTGTTCCATTTGCCGTAGAGACAATCGGTTCGTGGGGTCCCTGCGCGATGCAGTTTCTAAAGGAATTGTATCCGCGACTTATCGTTGCTGCTGGTGACAAGAGGGCTGGTTCTTTTCTCGCTCAACGGTTAAGTCTGGCCATTCAACGTGGAAATGCAGCCAGCGTTCTTGGTACCATGAGGAATAGGACTCTACGATTATAATAGTTTTAGTTAATAAGTATTGTAAATATTAACATAATTTTTCTGTAAATAAATATTTATGAAAAAAAAAAAGATGATAACGCCACAGCACATTAGTGCCTACTCAGGAATTGCCTATCTTGCAAACCATATACAATGCATCACAAAACTTGTTTTCTGTATAAAAATATCTCTCACAATAGTCAAGTGGTTGGGAGATCGGAATTAGCATTGAGAGACCAGAGTTCAATCCCCTGCTTCGAATGTTTTTAATAATAATGCATAAGATATATATATATATATATATATAAATATATATATATATAAATAAATAAATAAATAAATATATATATATATATATATATATATATATATATATATATATATATATATATATATACATATATATATATATATATATATATATATATATATATATATATATATATATATATATATATATATATATATATATATATATATATATATATATATATATATATATATATATATATATATATATATATATATATATATATATATATATATATATATATATATATATATATATATATATATATATATATATATACATACATATATATGTAAGGAAGAAATTAATATTTTATATAAGATTTTAGTGTTACTTACTTTTACTGTGAGAAGTCTTGTCTTTTTGCCTTCCATCTGGACAATGAGTTTGGCATTCATATCTTTCTCCCTGCGTATAAAGCATAAAGGTAAAATTTAATTATTGTTTGGAAGGAGCAAGAACTGATATTTTGACACCAAAATAAATCATAAAAAAATTTAAATAACAATATCTTCACGGCCTCCCTATACAGGGGTAGACAGAGGTCTAGACAATTACATACCTTCGACCCACCTTCCATCGAAGACATTACTTGACAGGTGGTGAGCCCGCCGCCATCTTTATGACCAAGCCAACAATATATTCATACATAACTTTCTTTTTAAAAATCCAATTGGTATGAGACGGCCACCTGGGCATTGAACTCAGGTCTCCAAACTCGACATTCCGATCACCCAACCACTCGGCTATTGTGACTGAACATACACTGATGAAGTGAATTTAAATCATCAAATCATTTATATCATACACTGATACAAGTAACATAAATTTCATCCATTAATTACCATTTTGTTAATTTACCACTGTTTCTGAATGATAAGAAACAGTAAAAAAAACTCTGTCTTTTTAAACTATTTTTAAGCTAAGGAAATACGAAATTGTATACAAATAAAGATAAACTATGAGGATTTCCTTAAGGGAGATAAATGTCTTTTTATAACTTACACAGATACCATTGTGATTTCAAGAAGGATATATTTAAAAAAATTATCATTCATAAAAAAACATCAAGTAACATTTCATTCATTTAAAAATAAAATCTCCACAAAAGACAGACATCATGCCAAGGACAAGTTGTAAATTATGAATTAGTTATAAATATACATACTCATACTTATGTTTTCAATATGTGAATAAGAAAAATAATACAGTGTAGCAATGTGGCACATAATGCCACATTGTCCATTTATGATGTTTTCAAGTAAATGTGCAAGCATTTGTTAGTAAACAAAAGAAAATAAACAGCAATAAGATACTGTTGGCTCAAATAAAACCTTAGCATTTACAGTTCCTTGGATCTAGGTCAGAGTCTTTACATTTTTTAGGCAACTTTCATTTAAATGATCTGGGCAAGTACAGTTCGCGCTCCAAATGCAGTCGAACCGTGAAAGTCATTACCGCACTCCGTGACATCATATACTTTTTGCACTTTCAAAATAAATTAGAAATAGTTTAGCAGCCCTAAGGTTATTCTTTTCGCCTTATGTTACTTTCCAACTTACATTTAATATGGACAGGGCCACACAGCTGTTGTAATTTAATATATTTTAGGGGTGTGATAACAAACGTTAATTAGACTAGTTTTATTAGAAACATGTTTTATCCTATTGTGTACAAATTACGAAAGAAATAACAGAACCCACCTTTGATTGAATGGGCGAACCCTTACAGCCACTTTTACTGATGCCATTATCACACATTATATAGTATAAAATTGGATAACCGTGAAGATTACATTTAACACACAAAATTAAAACTACACTACAAAGCAAGTTGACATTTTTTTTCACTTGATTAAATTGACATTTGACAGGCGACACACCAAGGATGAAGTACAATCTTTCAGTTATATATGTATTATCTATGGTACAATCTTCGAGTAGCCATATCTAAAAATATAGTGTGTTTCGTAGGAATGTAAAAATAACCAATTTCTAAATACAGTTCAGATATAACATACGATAAGCCATGTCTGTTTGAATTATAACATTAGCTACAGTATATTTCATGTATTTCCTTTTTATATTTTATATACACATATTTGCTATGTGATGTTGGGGTAAGAATTTACTGATTCATTCGATTATTTTGATAATTTTCCTTCAATCGATTTCTTTGACAATGCGATTTCTTTGCAGCGCTTGTAAAACCCATCTTTTCTATCTAGTTGTATCAGTAAATGTAAAGTTTACACGAAAGTAAAGTAAAGATAAGTAAGATAAAAAAAATAATTTTGAAAGGAACAGAAAGGATGGCAGAAGAAAGTTACCCCTTGATAACCAATCAAAGAGTGATAGAGGTATAGAGGTATTGATGTTGACCCTTATCTAGTTAGAAATTATTTTCTTAAAAAAATTGTGATATAAAAGAATATACAGTGACTAAAATTGAGAATAGTATACTTAGATGTTTTGCGCATGTAGAGAAAAAATATTTTTCACACCGAACTTTTTCCCACCAACCTGTGTGACTTGCATGTATGAAGAAAAGTAGATAAAGCGAGAAAAGTATGTCAAGTCTATGATCTGAACCTACCTCTAGTAAATAAAGAGGCGTGACGTTTATGTATGTCTGTATGTATCATTCAAATAATTCCGCATTCATTTAAAATTGTTCATTCTTTGAAAAGTATAAACAATGACAAAAATAAACATGTATTCTGTACCAAAAGTGCGAAACCACGGCGTGTTGCTAGTCTATAATATATATCAATTCATATAAGTTAGCGTTCTATTATTCCATTATTATTTATCTTATTGCAAACCGTGTTGTAATGCCGTTATCTTGATGTAAACCGTGTGGTAACGGCGCGATAATATTGCCACTCCCTTCCTTTCCGAGGGTGTCGTAAGAGGCGACTAAGGGAACCAGCCTTGAACTTCGTTATGGCGACCGATTGATGGTGGATCCGATAGATCTCTAAAAATCTCAATATAAACCATAATAATCAGACCGAAGATGGGCAGCAGCGTCTTAGATGTGAGTGGTCTGGTAATGCGATCTCCAATTTACTTTCTATTCCACTACATGATGTCTATGTCCTGCAGTTGACTTTTACAGGCCATTATGATGACGATGATGAATTAAACAACACAATAAATCAAAGTTCAAGTCTTGACCTCGAGCGGACCAATAAGCAATAGGGGATCGAAAGGATTTGATTATCTGGTCCTCAGACTACCAAGGAACAGACAATCAAATCCTTTCAATCCGCCTTCCACCGAAAACATTTTTAGGACAACGTGCCAGCTGGAGAGCCTGTCAACTTCTTTATGTTCAAGCCAACAATATAAATGGTGTACATGTTTTGAAAAACTCAACTTGGGTTTCTTGACTCGAATTACGATCACCCAAGCACTCGGTTATCGTGACTTTATCTTTGTACATTTCTCTACGTTTTTAATACTTCTATTTATTCTCTCTGAATAGTGTGTGAAGTGAATTAATCACTCTATGGTTTTTGATGTCATACTCTCTGTGACTGTGCTTTCGGTCCTGTGAAAAGCAAAGGTTAGAATGTTTTAATTTCGATAATTTTAATCAATTATATATTAAAATTAGGTATAACTGTTATGTATGATATAAGTGATAATTTTCAATTAATTTATTTCGCAGAATAATTTTCTTGGGCATCATTAGAAGTAGAATCATATTACATAATAAGTTACCTGCTTTTTTTTTTATTGTAGCCTATAATATTTTACCATGTCGGACTCTCCGCGCCGTCCAATGAAGTTCCCTTACACGTTTTCTGCGAAGATTGCGCAGTTTCCCTTAAAATATTATATTAAGAACCAGTGGATTTGGCGCTACTGGTTCATTAGTATGGGTTTCTGCATTCCAGTATTCTACAAAATCCAGAAGATGGGTAAGTGCTTATTTAAAAAGAAACGTAATTTTTAAATTTTTAGGTTTATTCATGAATGCTAAGTTACAAACAAATAATTTAACCATTTAATCCCGAAGATGTTCTCTGGTCCTCCTAAATCTGGGCTGCTATTTAAGATTCGTTCTTATTTTTTTTTCCAGCAAACTCACCTGAGAATGTCAGCAAATGGGCAGAAATGAGAAAAAAGGAGGCTCTTGAGCACCACCACTAAATGTTAGATTATCATTGAATGCAAATAATTTATGTTGTAAGGAATAAATTGAAATCATGTCTTAGTTATTTTGTTATTGTTATTGCCTCTACATATTATAGCCTTAACAATTTTCAATGTGACCACACATATGTAGTCCTCATATATTTCAGTATCTTTCACATAACAAGGCTTGTAATAACTTAATTAGCAAATAAACTGCTTCCCATCAAGAGTCAAATGAATTATTTCCTGGTATTCTTAAAAATCTCTACCATCTGTCAGTAGATATTAAGTGCATGACCCTTTATTGAAAACAGGTCATGGGAAGAAAAAGTGAAAAAAAAAGGAAAACACAAACCTAATAGCCCTTATGTCAAATGTTCTTATTTATGTTCAATAATTTGCCTTGTTATGTCTATGTGAGGATCAAACTCTGGTCTCTCAAGTCAGATTCGGATCACTCAACCACTCAGCTATTATGAATTTCTTCTAAAGTGACAAAGCATCTTAAATGGGATATTTTAGTGTATTATTTTAAATTACAATTTTATTAGAATATAGAATACATAAAGACGGCGACAGGCTCACCACCTGTCACGTCCCGAAAATATCTTTGGTGGAAGGTGGGTCAAACAAAATCCACCAATCTTTGGTCACCAAAATCTTTGGTGGGACTTAATTGTCTAGACTTGACCTTTGTCTACCCCTGTATTGGGAATTGCGTGAAGATATTTTTTTTATTTTACAATTTTATTAATGTTACTAAACAACCTCAAGTATCAAAGCTATCTTGGGTAGCAATGAAAATATAAATAAATTTTAATGTTTTTTATTCACTACATTATAAATTATTATCAAACTTATAAATTACACAATAAATATGTATTGACAAAAACGATTATCATTATCATGTACCTGAAATAACTTAAAAAAATCAACACAATTTATAGGAATGCAAACCAATCGCAGCTTGTCAACTAGTGTTAAATAAAATCCACTTCACATGGGAGTTTGGGAGCACACTAATATTTCTAAGATATTACAATAATATGCAACAGCAATACGCTACCTGGAGTGTAGTATTAATAGAGTTAAGAAGCTATTAGTGGTAGAAAAATCGGCGGGAACTGAGGTTAATATAAATAGTACTTTTAAGCAGTTTAAATATGTAAAGATACAATAGTTTATTGGACCATTCACTCATTTTATGATAATATTATTTTCAAGGAAATCTCTTTATTGTGTCATAAGATAAAATACAGATTATTAATACTAAAAAGAGTTAATTAGAAGATGAAATTCACCAAGGCAAATCTAAGCAGTTATGGAGGACCACATAACCAAACAATACTGGTTATATACAAGTCTTGTCTATAATAAAACTAAAAAATAGTAATTTTTTTAGACTATACTATTTAGGTGTTTACTGAAAAAATTAGACTAATATTTCATGACTTAACGCAATTCAATTTTAATGATTTATAAAGGTAACACATATTATAGGGATGAGGCAGTGGCATTGTGATTTTTGTTTTAATTACCTACAGAAAATTCTACATAATGCAGGTTACTTTTACCTTCATAATTAGTGAATATGATATAAACCAACCAGTGGTAGTAGTACCACAAACCACCGAGTTACTTCTTAGAAATGGTTCTCACATTATGAGTACTGTTGTACATTCGAATTTAAAAAAAAGAAACAAAGTCACTTGCTCTGGGCCTTCGAGACAGATTTACCAGTACCTACGTCCCACCATCTGATCATCAAAATAGAAACAGAAATTGCCAAGGGTTTTTTGTCACTATTTTGGTCACTGCCGTTTTTCATATACAGAATGCAAATTTTCGGCTTCATCATCTAAAGCGTAGCGTGCCTGCCATATAATGTTTTTTTTACTTTCAAAAATAATAAGTCCGGGAGGTATGAAAACGAAGGAATAATCATCACATATTATAGTCCTGCTGATCGAAATGTATTGTGTTTAATCTGCTTCGTAACAAGACCATTCGGAACTATTTCAAAAGGCAAAGGCTTGCCTTTTGAAATAGTAGTTAAATAGTTGACGGAATTGTGTAGTATATACGGCATGACCCATCTTTATCTTTGGTTATAAATCACCGTGACCGTGATTAGTTTAGCGGTGATGAGTCTGATGAAAAAATTAAAACTTATTACGCATAAGAGAATATCACATCAAAGCAGCTTTGGATGAAAAGTCAGCATTAAAATTTGTCACAGCTATATTTTAAAACTGTCTAAACATATATGATAATTATATTCAAGAAGAAGTTATAAAAACAGAGAGACTGAGTGGTATTGAAATAAAATTTTTGAGGAGTTTTCATTGAATTTTGTGTCTTTGAATGTCAGATTCTAGATACTTTAGAATCTGACAATTTAAAAATTCATATATGGCAATATCGTTTTCCAGTTAAAGAGCTGCTAGTAGATGAAACCTATATTATTTTTACATCCTAAATGCTATTTTCTATAGTTTTATTCAGCATATTGTACTTAGTAATTTTACAACTAAGTATTAAAAAAATTCTCCAATATTAAATTTAATCGAAAAGCAGCCTATCAGTTTCTGGGAATTGACACAGGAACTTTTCCCAATAGGCACTTGTATCAAGTGTATAATGTGCACACAAAGTGCACAATAATACACACCGTTAGAGTATTCTTTGTCATCTAAGCTAATTAACTTTTAATATTTTAACTATTTACATCCTTAAATTTAATGGAATATTTTAGATTCTAAAATACATTTGTATGGTTCGCTTTGGTTATAATCTTCAAACTCGGTAGTAGTAATTATTATTTTCTTATGGGCTAAACATTAATGAAAAAACAGGATGTACATTGATTGCAATAAAATTTGTGCATAATAACTGGACAATAGTCTTCATAAACAGTATAATTTAAGTGTTAAAATTACTATGGGACCTATTATATTTAAATGCAATGAGTTGTGTATAAACCAACAAAGTAACTTGAATCACTGAATTCATTGTAAAATAGGCATATTATAATCAAAAGTTAACTTTTGATTATAATATGCCTATTACCTTTATTTGTTTAATTGAGTATATTCAAATTTATTATGTTATGTAAACATACTCTGGAAATTAAGTTATATTTTTTTTAATTATTACAATTACTGTTAAAACAATTAACTGCATATTTGATCGGAGAATGAATCGCTAAATGAAATTTAAATTATGTACTATACATTTCTATTTGTATAAAAAATAAAATAAAAAATACAAACATGATGAAATCTCTATATTTGATTCCAATTTATCAGAAAATTTCAGCAATACACTGGTTATCACTATCAAAAGTTTATCTTTGCATAATTAACATATATGTAATCATTACTGATTTGCAATAAACTAATTTTACTTGGTACTTAAGTAATTAAAAATCATACCCTTCACTTTTTCCCGCAGAAGAAAGGGTAACAAATTAAAACCAGGAATGAAATCTTATATAATAATTTAAAATCAATGCTCATTTTGACACACTGTCGTAGACAAAAGTGTCAATAATCACTGATGAGCTATCTTCTTGCGAACTGACAAGAAAATATCAATCCAATTATAGAAAATTTTGTGACGACGAAATCAAAATAAATAATCACTAAAACATCGTAACAATATACTAATTAACAAATTCTACATGAAATATAAAAACATAAATAATAACTAATAGACAGAAAAATAAAACACAATTTTCCAAACAAAAGTGCAGTTTCATACACAAACTCATAGACAGAGTGAATGATACCGGCTAATGCTTTTAGCATCACATACGAAATGACCGTGCTGTGAGCTCACATAGATTACATAGATAAAACACTAACGCTACTATAGAGATGGCCAATAACATACATTGTAAGATAAACAGAAGTTGAAACTTTCACTTTCAAAGTAAAATTCAATCACACACTGTTTATTTTGTAATTTACTGGTCAATCCCACACTCCTCAGTAGAATATGTAGTCCGAGGGTTGCCAGTGAGGCTGACGTCACTTGAGCTTGGCTCTTTTGGACTTGGGGCCTTCATCGTCTCCATTCTGCATCTTACGTTTGTTTGTGCCTTCTTCCTCTTCATCATCTAGGCACGTTTCGGGTAAGGGAGGTAGGTCTAGCTCCGAGCAGCGCTTGGCAATGTATTTTTCTAGACGAGAGCCCGCTCTGAAATGAAAGGTTATAATGATAATAATTTATTTTTCGATGTATAAAATATATTGTTTTAAGTTTTATTTTATAGAAAGGGCCGGCAAACGAGCAGGCGGCTCACGTGATGGTAAGTGATTACCGCCGCCCATGAACACCCGCAATACCATAGGCATAGCAGATGCGTTGCCGGCCTTAGAGTGCCCTCCCTCCCAAAATTGGGGAGGGGGGTGTGTGGGCCTCCGATTACCTGCCCTAACCAGACGTAACACAAAAGTTTGTTAGACTTCCACTTCACGCCGGTATTCTGTGAGGTCGTGGTACTTCCCCGGTCGAGCCGGCCCATTCATGCAACAACAAAAGCTGATGCGTGGCTCTACCACTGTTAAAAATTCCTACCAGTGTTCACTAATTCCTTAAAAATTTTTTACTTTTTCAATGTGGGAGAAAAGCAAGGAAACCTTGCGAATCAGCTTGCGGAAAACCTGAATGGGAGTTTCCCTTGCTATGTATTAAAGCATTGTTAATGTTGTCTGAGTCAGTACCCCTTTCTGAACAATGTCTGCTGTTAAAGCAGTATAGCAATTATGTCAATCCAGTGAGAAAGATGAAACGTAAACTGTGATAATACTATCACTTTATGATTTATTTCTTTATTCAGTCCTTAGGTATGCCAATACATCCAAAATTCTCTTCCCTGTAGAAGTTGTAGAAAGTAACTTTCTAACAATTGGAGTTGGTTGCAGGTGTTTTTGGGCAGTAGTGATTTACCGTATGAATCAAATAAATAAAATTATTGAACAAAAAAACATGATGTACCCTGTGGCTGACCAGCACTATTTAACCTAACTTGAGATCCCAGGTATGTAATCCCCAAGTCAGGCTAAAGAAGCACTACCGGCAATGTATGGTCGAGTTGCTAAAATGCTCCTATGTCTGAATAAGCCCCAAATTAGGAACGTAACTAGTGTATTAACTGGTCATGGTCAACCAGCAGCCTCTAACCTAACACGTGGAACCCCATGGCTGACCAGCAGTATCCAACCTTACACGAGGAACCCCGTGGCAGACCAGCAGCATCTAACCTAACACGAGGAACCCTATGTTTGACCAGCAGCATCTAACCTAACACGAGGAACCCCGTGGCTGACCAGCAGCATCCAACATAACACAAGGTACCCCGTGGCTGACCAGCAGCATCCAACATAACACGAGGTATCCCATGTCTGACCAGTAGCATCCAACCTAACACGAGGCACAGCCGGGCACTGACCTGGCCACGGGATGCGTGTCCTTGTTGTAGGTGAAGCAGTTGGCGAAGACCAGCGCCACGTCGGCCAGCAGCTCGCGGTCGCTGCGGTAGCGGCGCGCGGCCAGCCGCGACCCGATCGCGCTGAAGTCCATCGGCTGCTCGATCACCTCCAGGTAGTCCGGCACCTGTTGTAACACAAGTTTTTTTTTATATAGAAAAGGGAGGCAAACGAGCAGGTGGCTCACGTGATGGTAAGTGATTAGCGCCGCCCATGAACACCCAGTAATACCAGAGGCATAGCAGATGCGTTGCCGGCCTTAGAGTGCCCTCCCTCCCAAAATTGGGGAGGGGGGTGTGTGGGCCTCCGATTACCTGCCCTAACCAGACGTAACACAAAAGTTTGTTAGACTTCCACTTCACGCCGGTATTCTGTGAGGTCGTGGTACTTCCCCGGTCGAGCCGGCCCATTCATGCAACAACAAAAGCTGATGCGTGGCTCTACCACTGTTAAAAATTCCTACCAGTGTTCACTAATTCCTTAAAAATTTTTTACTTTTTCAATGTGGGAGAAAAGCAAGGAAACCTTGCGAATCAGCTTGCGGAAAACCTGAATGGGAGTTTCCCTTGCTATGTATTAAAGCATTGTTAATGTTGTCTGAGTCAGTACCCCTTTCTGAACAATGTCTGCTGTTAAAGCAGTATAGCAATTATGTCAATCCAGTGAGAAAGATGAAACGTAAACTGTGATAATACTATCACTTTATGATTTATTTCTTTATTCAGTCCTTAGGTATGCCAATACATCCAAAATTCTCTTCCCTGTAGAAGTTGTAGAAAGTAACTTTCTAACAATTGGAGTTGGTTGCAGGTGTTTTTGGGCAGTAGTGATTTACCGTATGAATCAAATAAAAAATTATTGAACAAAAACATGATGGACCCTGTGGCTGACCAGCACTATTTAACCTAACTTGAGATCCCAGGTATGTAATCCCCAAGTCAGGCTAAAGAAGCACTACCGGCAATGTATGGTCGAGTTGCTAAAATGCTCCTATGTCTGAATAAGCCCCAAATTAGGAACGTAACTAGTGTATTAACTGGTCATGGTCAACCAGCAGCCTCTAACCTAACACGTGGAACCCCATGGCTGACCAGCAGTATCCAACCTTACACGAGGAACCCCGTGGCAGACCAGCAGCATCTAACCTAACACGAGGAACCCTATGTTTGACCAGCAGCATCTAACCTAACACGAGGAACCCCGTGGCTGACCAGCAGCATCCAACATAACACGAGGTACCCCGTGGCTGACCAGCAGCATCCAACATAACACAAGGTACCCCGTGGCTGACCAGCAGCATCCAACATAACACGAGGTATCCCATGTCTGACCAGTAGCATCCAACCTAACACGAGGCACAGCCGGGCACTGACCTGGCCACGGGATGCGTGTCCTTGTTGTAGGTGAAGCAGTTGGCGAAGACCAGCGCCACGTCGGCCAGCAGCTCGCGGTCGCTGCGGTAGCGGCGCGCGGCCAGCCGCGACCCGATCGCGCTGAAGTCCATCGGCTGCTCGATCACCTCCAGGTAGTCCGGCACCTGTTGTAACACAAGTTTTTTTTTTTATATAGAAAAGGGAGGCAAACGAGCAGGTGGCTCACGTGATGGTAAGTGATTAGCGCCGCCCATGAACACCCAGTAATACCAGAGGCATAGCAGATGCGTTGCCAGCCTTAGAGTGCCCCCCCCCCCTCCAGAATTGGCGGAGGGGGGTGTGTCGGCCACCGGTTACCTTTACTCACCAGACGAAACGCAGAAGTTTGTTAGACTTCTACTTCACGCCGTTATTCTGTGAGGTCGTGGTACTTCCCCGGTCGAGCCGGCCCATTCATGCAACAACAAAAGCTGATGCGTGGCTCTAACACTGGAAAACAATAGCTATCACAAAAAATACAAGTAGAGTATTTTTTATTTTTATTTATCTTCACGCACAGTCCCTGACCGGGTAGCTAGGGAGAACAGATCGCCAAGTGTCACGATCTTTACATATCTTTTCTTCATCTGGTCGTGTTACAGTAAAACTTCTTTACGCACTCTTGACACGAGGAGTAAAGCTGGTGAATGCGAAACGAGCGAGTTTGGAAAATTGTGATCGGGCGAAGAGAACGGAAGTTGGGAGGGAGATATAAGTTACTTCAGAGAGAGAAATGCAAGCATGTTTCCTTCCTCTCATAGCCAGTTGTATTTGGATTCTTTCATCACTTTAAATTTTTATAATTTTTTTTAATTTCTACGCATTTTCCCAATATTGAGGTAGACAGAGATCTAGACAGTAGACGACCCACCTTTCACCGAAATGTAAGCCATGTGGTAAAGTTTGTTCCATGGGAACCTGGGTAATTTGAATCATGTATGGAGTTTCAGCGCACCGTTTCTGTGCAGACGGGCTCGCAGAAGGGCCAGGAGTCCTTGTGCTTGGTGACGTCACGCAGCAGCGTCTCCAGCGCCTCCGTGTGCAGCGCCGCCTCGTGCCGCCCGCCGCGCTTCCGGCCCTCCTCTGCATCGCAACAAATTATCAATATTATTATTAAATAAAATCTAATATATAAAAAAAAATTAAATATATTAAATAATTAATACATATTAAATGAAGTCACGATAGCCGAGTGGTTGGGTGGTCGGAACTACAAGTCAAGTGACCCGAGTTCGATCCCCAGGTGGCAGGCTCGTACCAAGGAGTTTTTCAAAAACTTATGTACGACTTGTATCGTTGGCTTGGACATAAAGACGGAGACAGAGTCACCACCTGTCACGTCGTCCCGAAGATATATTTGGTGGAATGTGGGTCAAAGGGTCTTAACTGTCTAGACATTTATTGACATCGACATCGTGAAGACATTTATTTATTTATTTTAATACCTACGTAATAAAAAATTTCAGTAAATAAATTAATAAAACAAACGTGTAAAAGGCACATGAATACGCGTTCGTATACGTGGGTGGTATGTGTCTGTGAGCGTAGTTTAAGTAAATTAAAACAGTATTTATGTGAATCAGACATAATAACAATAGGTAATAGAAAAAAATTACAAATAGTTAAAACATTAAAAATAGAAATGTTTAGATAGAGTAAAATAATGACACAAGAAAACCTACCGTGGACGCCGTTCGTGAGCGAATTTGACTTCCTGCCCGACGTGTCGTTTGACTCGCTTTTCGGCCTGCAGACAAAATATTCATATTATAACAAAGAGTATGTTCCATTTAACTTATAACACGTTATTGATGACGTCACTATCAAAAACTTTTACACCTCAGTGGAAATGACAGGGTTAGTAAAGGATGAGAGAAGTGCTGACAATAATTTTACACAAATTCATAACCCTTACATGCCTCTTTCGCTTCTTTCAGATTCATCATCTTCATACATACACGTCGAGGTATCCGAGTACTCTTGATCCTCCCCTCTTCGAGCAATTTGCTCACATGGTCTTCGTAAGTTACTCTAGGTCTACCTCGACTACTTTTAAAATTTACTTTCGCGCTATATATTCTCTTCACCATTCGGTCTTCGCTCATTCGCTCATCGTGCCCAAACCATCAGAGCACGCCCTTATCAATTTTACTATAGATAGAGGCAGATTCGAGAATTATTTCTAGGGCAATAAAAATATTTTTATTTATTGGTATGCATGGCAATTTCAACTCACTTGCGTCCTCTCTTCGCAGAGCCGTTAGGTAGTGGGGAGTGTTCCTTGCTTCCTCGAGATTTACGTTTCTTTAGTTTCACCAGAGCAGTGTTGTACTCGCTGTCTTCCGAGTCTATTGTAAGAAAAAACTATAATCATATATATGTACTGATGCATAAAACTTTCAATGTTTTTTAAGTAATCATTTAAATAAATATAGTACAAAATTTAAGTATTTTTTTAATATTTCTCATTCCAAAGGTTGAGATTAGTGAAGAAAGCCATTTGATAATTTAAGTTGTTACACCGCAATATTAAACTGTGTCAGTAAACGTTAGTAAATTGATAAATAGTAAAGATGCATGACCTTAGGTAATTAATAGTTGCAATAAAATACATTCTATTGCTCTGCCATGCTAAAGATATACGCTACAACACCGGCACGCACTTTGCGTGCACAAGCACGCACTATGCGTGCACAAGCACGCATTATGCGTACACAAACAAATAAGTGAAATGTATGAACTGTACATACAAAAGTTAAATGCATCAAATCTCAGTATTTTACTGAACATAATTCGCGAATAAACCAACGACTCTATACTGATGTAGGAAGTAACATGAATGGTCAATCGATATCAATAATCTGTATTTTCCTAATCCTGGGGTAGACATAATATAGATAATTTGGGACAATGTGACAGGTGGTGACGCTATCACCGCCTTAGTGTACAATACACTTACATAGATATAAGTATACAATACACAGACATAGATAAATATTCATATATAGACACAAACATCCATGACTCGAAAACAAACAAACCACATTCATCACACAAATATATGTCCCTAGCGGGATTTAAACCGCAACCCTTACAGGCATTGTCAATACCAATTAGACAATCGGGTAGTCATTTAAATAACATTTTAATCGGGATATCTTCCCATCTACATATTGATTTATACTGTTATTAGCCTACCCATTTATATTACAATAACCCATCGTAGATAGGAATTTTGTAAACCTGTTAATTAGACATTCAGTGTGGCAAAAAAAATACAAATACAAACACCAAATGAAATAAAAAAAATATTACCGTCATTCTGTTTAGATGAACAATGAACAGTGATGAAATTTAGTGAATTATAAATTTATTTATTTCACCAACACTTAAGTAACTCACACTATTAAAGTGTAACATAATACGAGTTGTTTCTTTTAATTAGTGAAGTTTGATTCTGAAGAAGCAGAGACCTGAATTTCTGTGCTTCCCTCTAAATTAAATAAATAAATACATACATCGATCGAGACAACTTCACATACATTGTTCTGATACCAAAGCTGAAGCACTTGCATTATGGGATCACAAACAATGAAATTACCACAAACATCCAGACGCGAGAAAATGTAGATTTTTTCTACATTGACCCGACTGGGAACCGAACCCGGGACCTCAGAGCTCATTAGTCTAGGGAGGTCATTGAAATTAATAAGACAAGTCAACCTAGCATTTGTTTGTGTTGAATCAATAAAAGTGAACTCAGACAATTGGAACATATGTTTGTATGTGTCGTTGATTGATTGTGTGAATGAGTTTGTTATTAAACTTAAAGACTATAACGGAGTAACATGCATAAACATTCAAGGAGTTGTGAAACGAAAATGATACAAAAAAGAAACAGTAATGAGCTTCAAGCAAACCTCTATTAAAAGACTTTAGAATTGCATCTTTCATAGAAATGTTATAAAAAAAAAGGAAAAATGAGTGCGAAAAAGAGAGAAAATTAGACGAAAGCATAAATCGAAAATAGCCACATGGGAAATAAATAAAAATTCCATAAAACCAAAAAGGAAAACGTTATCAAAAATAGAAATAAGCATTTGACAGGACCCCGTGAGAATCGAACGTGAGTACTATAGTTAGGCCGCGAAGCGGTTAGTGAGTTAGCCTTATGGCCTATGAGCTTATAGCGGCGGCGACAAGACCGCAGGCTGCGGCTGGGAGACGAACCCGACGAGTTCCTGCGGCCGTCCAGCGCCCGCGCGTATTCGTGGATGTTGTTGATCGCGTTGGCGGCGCAGCGGCGCACTGTGTGCTCTTTAAATATATCACATGGTGTTAGTTGATCATTTGCACTCGGCTTCATGGGTGGAATTTTATGATATATATTTTAGAAATATAAGATCGTGATAATTTTACTTTGAATTTCAACACGATGCTTTAGAAAAAAGCATAAGCGTACTGTGGAAATGAAACTATTAAAGTTCAAATCTGACAAGTGCCAAGTTGATTTGGTAGTCTATGCTCATATCGTGGTAAGGGGCCTGTCGCTGCCTCAAATTCGGCGTGGCAACGCCCTGCAGCCGCCTTGCCACACTCTCGGCGTGGCAGCGCATGGCAACGCGCGCCACCACACGTACCTCTGCGCGCGGGCCGGCAGGCGGAGCAGAGCGCGCGCCGCCCTGCCACACACTCGGCGTGGCAGCGCGCCGCCACACGTACCTCTGCGCGCGGGCCGGCAAGCGGAGCAGAGCGCGCGCCGCCCTGCCACACACTCGGCGTGGCAGCGCGCCGCCACGTACCTCTGCGCGCGGGCCGGCAAGCGGAGCAGAGCGCGCGCCGCCCTGCCACACACTCGGCGTGGCAGCGCGCCGCCACACGTACCTCTGCGCGCGGGCCGGCAAGCGGAGCAGAGCGCGCGCCGCCCTGCCACACACTCGGCGTGGCAGCGCGCCGCCACACGTACCTCTGCGCGCGGGCCGGCAAGCGGAGCAGAGCGCGCGCCGCCCTGCCACACACTCGGCGTGGCAGCGCGCGCCGCAGCCGCGGCATGCCGCCGCCAGCCGCCCGCCGCTGCCACACGCCGCGCACACGCCATTCCACTCCGAAGCACCGCTGCAAAATACAGAAGTAATATTATAAGGAAGCAGCAAGTAAATGCCCACAGCTGGTAACTATTCTAAAAAATGGCACACTGAAAACCGGTGTATAAAAATAATCGATTAAAAAAGCATTTTTATAGGTCCTTGCTAAGTTTAGCCAGCGTCCGTTATGACGAAAACAGTTATTTTCTCGCATGTTTATACAAAAAATGGCTACCTGTTATCCAAATCTTCCTCAACATCATCATCTGAGAAGAGCTTCCTCCTTTTCCGCGGCGTTTTCTCTCTGGGCTTGCATTGTTCACAGAACCAGTCACCGTCAGGTACTTTCTGCAGAAGAATGAATCATCAAGTTTTAAAGCATAGTATCAAGAATGTCACCATTATTACTACTACCCTCATTTTAACACATATTGTCTGTGACTACTATTGTTACTATTTTGTTTTAGGTAGGTTGCCATGGTAACATTTGTTACTTTAAAGAAGTATGTATAACTGTTTGTAGATTTTATAGACTCTGACATTCTTGCTGTAGTCTACCTTCAAAGATATATGTTTTAAATAATTTTAAGAAATGAGCCACAGCAAAGTGTCTAGGTGTGTCTAGGTTTCCATAGATAACAATAAAAAAATGTAGCAACTTACCCTTGCCGCTATTATGGACTGATTGCATGTAATAGATATATATTTTAAAACATTGTGTGATGAAATGTTAGGTATGTATTTAGTAATATGTATTTATATACTTATCATACATAGTGATAATTTATTTAAAGTTACAAGACATAACATGTGCAAGAGGGGAATGTAATTACATACATATCATACATTGCTATATGGACAACATCACATACATTGCTCTGATCCCAAGGTAGCTAGAGCACTTGTGTTATGGAATCCCTAGACTAGCGGATTAGCGATCGCATACTACTCATCTCACACCTTTAGACTCTTGTTCTTTTCAGTCGGCTTAAATTTGCACTGGTAATTTTTTTTGTTGTTCATTAGCTGTTGAATGGCTTTCCTTCAGTAGCTTCTTACGAAGCGCACATGAAGGAAAGAGATAACGCATTCACAAGGGCAATAACATGTAAAGTTTGACTTGTTTAGTTTCTCGATCCCAAACCTTCTAGCCAAGCATAGCGATTATGGCAAATCCTTCTAACAAGCGAAACCATAATTAGAGACCATTAAGAAAGCAAGTTAACTACCACTCACCGATAGTTTAGGTTTAAGACAGTACAAATGGTGTCCTTTATTGCATCCATCGCACAGCAACATGTTGTCTGGATCGGTCTTCCTCCGGCACACCCTGCAGCTAGCGTTCAATATACTCGCAGACCAAGTTATACTGGAGTCCAAGGTTAGCAAATGCAGGACTATCTGGGCGAAGCTTCGGCACTCCATCAATGACACCTCCCACCTCTCCAGTGCATCGAAATCTAAAGGTTTGTTCTTAGCTTCGCGGTCCTTCCGCTCTTTATCATCTAAACCTGAAAGCCATTATAACACTTTATTCTGCATCATTATCATAGGTAAAGTTATTACATAGATAGTAAATAGATAGGGATAACATTCACATACAATGCTCTAATCCCAAAGTAAGTGTAAGCAGCTTAAGCACTTGTGTTATGGTACCACAAACACCGAAACCTGAGAATATATAGAAATAGTGTTCTATATTGACCCGACCGCAAATGGAACCTGAGACCTCTGAGCTTGACAGAACAACTGAAAACCAGTGTGTGAGCGCCACTTATACACGGTGGTCGTCAAAAAACAGCCTATAAAAGTCCACTGCAGGACATTGACCTCTCCTAAATGGGAGGGTTTTCCATAATCGCCGCCACACTTGGAAAGTGGGTTGGTGATGGTAGTACTAGACAATTTGCCCCTTTGATGCTACTGCTTGTCAGCAGTCTGTTAAATTTAGGTCTAGTATTTCTCGAGACGGTTATTTCGCCATCTGTCGGTTACTTATCAATTCAAAAACAAAACTTCATTTTGACTAAAATTCTGATAATTTGTACTAATATATATATTCTGATAATTTGCACCTACTATTCTTTGAAATGAAATAAATTGTAAATGAAAATACATGAAACTTATATAGGACGAGCAAACCATAGTTACAATATGATAACCAACCTAAGGGCCTCTTAAGGTACTTCTGGTGTATGGCCTGCGAGACTTGCAGCAGAGCGGACGCGAGGCCGCGCACCACTTGCGGGTCGGCGGCCGCCTCCGCCTCCTCGGGCTCCGGCTCCGTGCCGTTCGGCTTCGGCGCCGCCAGGTAGTGCCCGGGGTCGCGGTACTTGTTCTCCGCTATAGATTTCATATCTTCCTCATCTACATCTGTGTAAAATTAAAATTAATAAAATTAAGTAAATCTATTTTATTATTAAAAAAAAGTATCATCACGCAATTCACATTACAGGGGTAGACAGAGGTCTATTCTAGACGATTAAGTCTCTTCGACCCACCTTCCACCGAACATGTTTTCGGGACAACTTGACAGGTGCTGAGCTCGTCGCCGTCTTTATGTCCCAAATCAACAATATAATTCGTACATAAGTTTTTGAGGAACCCATTATTACGAGTCGGCCACCTGGGGATCGAACTCAGGTCTCTTGACTAGAAATTCCGATCACCCAATCACTCAGCTATCGTGACTCTTTAAAGAACTTAATTTTTATTTTTACGCTGTTTTCATTTCTATCTTATAGTTATTTGTAAATTTTAAATGATACTAACCACTTTTTTACTAACTACCATTAAACTACAATCCTAATTAAACTACTTTTCGAAAATACATTTATTAAAAAAAATACTATAAAAAATACAGACTACATATATAATGTTTAACTATGTTCTTATCTAGACAATTTAATACATTTGAATCTCCATTTCACCAGAACATATTCGTGACAATGTGCTAAGTACTGATCCTGTGAATGTCTCAATTTGCCAAAGTGTATTAACACATTGGTACCTTCTTCTTTGTACATTTGTTTCTTGGTATATTTGCAGAAGCCAACTCAACTTAAGGTACCACCCTACCACTCGACTGTCGTGTAATAACATAAAATCTAGAATATATACACAAATACGAACGGACTCACCATTGGGTAATTTCAGCACCCCGTTGGGCAAGTGGTAGTCATCCCGATACTGACGGCCGGGACCCCAGCTCAGGTACTCAGCTTGCTTGTCGTAGCCCTTCAGCATTATAGTGCCCCGCCACGCCTCTCGGTCCTTAAAACCGGAGAATTATCTAATAGTTATATTTACTACATAATGCAATTGTTTATTAAATAAAATGAGAAACTTAAAAATAAAGATTAATGGGCGGGATTTGAATCTTTCCGGCGAAAGAATTACTCATTTGATACACGACAAGCTTTGAAGCCCGATAATCTAGTCGGAAATGATTTTGCTATTTAAGTTGCAGGAGTCGCGTCGCGTTTCCGCTAGGGACAACGACGATCATTTCTATGATTAATTTGAATGTGTCTAACATTAGTACATACTACATACAATGACGCCTCTTTGGCGTAGGGGTAGGCAGATACCACTTTTATCCACCCGTTACGATCCTTCCAAATTAGTTTCGTTTCGTCCACTTTCATTAGTCCCTTCATACATGCTCTTTGATTTAGGGTACTCTTGACCTGGCCTTTTTGACATCCCTGATTTGGTCTCGAAACATCCGCCTAGGTCTACCCCTTCCAACAGTTCCATTCACACTCGCCTTATACACTTTTTTCTAAAATTAATAACTATATAATTACTTAATCTACATTACTTATAGTAGTCAATATTTATGCAAATATAGTTATTTAGATACAAGGAGGCCTTGCTTTGTATTGGATGACATATCTAATTGTTTGATTACCAGTTATGATTTACTCACAATCATATTTGGTGATAATGTAAATTGATGATTTAAGGAGCCTCTGGTGATTTTAAAACACTCAAACATAACAAATTATTACTACTAACCACTTCAATCACATCAGCATTAATGACAGTATTCTGCCAAGCCCATTTCCAGTCATGATCAAGCTAAATCACTCCAACAGCAGCACTACCATAATGGGATGTAAACTGAAGTGTGTTGTGAGTACAGCATACCTTGACTTTGAGGGCCCCGAGGCAGCCGTGGAAGATCTTCTCCTCCAGCTCGAGGATGTGGTCCCGCAGCGACAGCTCCAGCGCCTCGGCCAGCGAGCTGTCGGGCGGCACGCTCAGCGACGGCTGCGCGCGCCGCTGCCGCGTCATGTGCTGGGATGGTTGCAGTGGGGGCTGCGGAGGAATATACGACCCATTTACTATGCTAACCATTGCACTACTCACGATAGTACATATTACACATACATAAAGGTGTGTAAAAATTCACTGCAGGGCATAGGCCTTTCCCTTAGTAGTAGATTTGCCATGATCACTACGATAGGCAAACTTTTGGCGATCAGGAAGTTGGAAAATTCGTACTTGTTCAAAGTCAACCTGAAAAATTACTTATTGATACACTATTTTACTTAAAATTCACAGTAACAGATAACCTGCACCGTAAATGCTGTTGCCAATCTGTTGAAATTTGGTAAGGTATTTTTAGAGATGGTTAACCCCCCATCTATAGTTGCTAAGCCAATGGTAATTTCAATGGTAATTTTCCTTTTCCCACTTTCATATATTATTATATATTATATATAGTTTACGCTGATACCACACGGCAAGGGTATTATTTATAATAATATTTAAATGAATACATATATAAACAGAGAGAACATCACATACGTTGCTCTGTATGTTTAGACATAATACATTGATGATAATAACCCCCAAGAATGTTGATCACACCCAAGCTTTTGATTTGAGAGCCAAGTGTAAGTAAGGAAGTCTACATACACATTGCCAATTAGTTTGATCGAATCTTGTGTATAATTTGTATCAGTGACTTGGACACTAAAACGGCGACAGGCTCGCCACCTGCCATATTCAAGTACAGATTTCCACTCACCGCTGTAACAGTAGGATTGAGCAGATGCAGCGGACACTTTTTGACGTGATTTATCAAGTTGGCACCATCCTGTTCCAGGGAATGACGCAGCTCATTCTCACGCAGCCCCCGCTTGTTCAGAGACTGGATCAGAGCCTCGATCTGTTCTTCTGTGTGATACACCGACCAGTGAGGGCGATCCACCTGGAATTAAAAAATTGTTAATTGATAAGTGATCATTCAAGAACAAACAAAGCACTAACATTGACAGAAATATGTTTAATATATATTTGTGAACAATCATCTATCAAGTCAACATGTTTTCTAATTATATTATGATCAAGAGATCTTAACTATTTTTTAACGAAACAATTAAGTTAGTACGTTAACAATAAATTTAACAATTAAGTCACGATTGCCGAGTGGTTGGGTGGTCGGAATTTCGAGTCAAGAGACCGGAGTTCGATTCCCAGGTGGCAGTACCAATGAGTTTTTCAAAAAACTTATGTACGAATTACATCGTTGGCTTGGACATAAAAACGGCGACGGGCTCACCACCTGTCACGTTGTCCCGAAAATATCTTCGGTGGAAGGGGGGCAAAGCGACTTAATTGTGTAAAGATATTTATTTTATTTATTAAGTTAACAAAATATGTATGTTTACTATGTTTGTGTGTAACTGTATTTATACAATCAATGCAGGAGTGCGGAGAAGCGGTTATTTGTTTCGTGTACATTCTTGCAATTTAAATGCACCGTAAAAGCCCTCAAGTTCAACATACATCCGATACAATGTTTACAGCCAATATATACTGTAATATAAAAAAAAATGTTGTTTTTTATTAGTCTACAGATTATTTTCTAATATCTATTAATAAGAAAATTGGGATATACAGCATTATACAAAATACAGAGCAAACAACTAAAGCAAATTTTTAAATATGGATAAGGAAAATGTCAAATACTTTGCTTCAATTGTGTTATGGAATCGGAGATAATGAAGGTACTACTAACGTACAGACTCGAGAAAGTGGGCGGGGTCAGCTTTGGATTGTAAGACAGGGCGGGGCCAGCATTTGATTATGAGGTGGGGCGGGGCCAGATTTGGATTATAAGGTGGGGCGGGGCCAGCATTGGATTATATGGTGGGGCGGGGCCAGCATTGGATTGTAAGGTGAGTTCGGGACAGCATTGGATTGTAAGGTGAGTTCGGGCCAGCATTGGTAAGGCAGGGCGGGGCCAGCATTGGATTGTAAGGTGGGCGGGGCCAGCATTGCATTGTAAGGCAGGGCGGGGCCAGCAGTGAATTGTAAGATGGGGCTGGGCCAGCATCGGATTATGAGGTGGGGCGGGGCCAGATTTGGATTATAAGGTGGGGCGGGGCCAGCATTGGATTATATGGTGGGGCGGGGCCAGCATTGGATTGTAAGGTGGGCGGGGCCAGCATTGCATTGTAAGGCAGGGCGGGGCCAGCATTGAATTGTAAGGCAGGGCGGGGCCAGCAGTGAATTGTAAGACAGGGCGGGGCCAGCATTGGATTGTAAGGCAGGGCGGGGCCAGCATTGGATTGTAAGGTGAGTTCGGGCCAGCATTGTATTACATGGTAGGGCGGGGCTGGCATTGGATTGTGAGGTAGGGCGGGGCCGGCAGCGGATTGTAAAGCGGGTCGGGGCCAGCAGTGGCCTGCCCTCCCTCCCCCGTATGTCGAAGGTCTTCGCTTCGTTACAGGGTTCGAGTGCGTCACGACGTTGTCTCTTTTCTTCTTTTACCTGCGGGCCTTCGTTCTCGCAGGTCTCCTCAGATGACGCTGTAAAGGCCTCCGGGCCAACAGCATCCCGTGGATGGTTTTAGTCGGTATGTTTCTCCTTCTGAGATCCGAGTCCGACACTGTTCGTTTCGGTGGCCTCCCGGTCAGGAAACGTTCGTGCTTAAAGCATTTTCCTCCACGGTTATCAAAAAAAAAAAAGCAGTGGCCGGCACTCACGTCGCCGTGCACGCGGCAGGCGCGCGCGTCGGCGGTGCACAGCAGCAGGTCGCGCGCGCGCTGGCCGCCGCCCGCGCGCTGCGCCACGCCGTTCACGTGCGCCAGCGGCTTCTTCGGCGAGCCGCCGCGCGAGTTCGCCGCCGACTCGTTCTCCTTGTCGCTGCCGGCTGCACACATATATGTGTAAATATAGTTCTGAGTCGCGTCATATTTACTATAGAAATTTGTATTACACAAGACATACTAATAAAATATATCGAGTGTAAACAAATTAAAATTCACTTTTACTTATTTCACTATTTATTTATTTCTATTAAAATACCTTACCGGTTTCGACTTAAAGGCATTATCAAAGGTTTCTATTGCAAGATTTTTTTTAATGATAATGCCATAAATTTAAAACCGGTCAGGTATTTTAATAGAAATAAATAAATAGTGGAATAAGTAAGAGAGAATTTTAATTTGTTTAAAGATAAAGTTGCAACAAGTGACAACAGTTGTGAGTATTCAATATATCAAATATAGTACATCTAAGATATATTGTTATACGCAATAATGAGGATTGCACTAACCGCGTTCCCCTCGCAGCAGGTCGGTGGCGGCGGCGGTGGCAGCGCTGGCGGCCAGCTTGTTGCGGCAAGCGCCGCGCTCGTCGCCGTCGCCCGCCTCCACGAACAGCCCGCCCACGCGCTTCATCACCCAGTAGCGCCGGAACGCGCGGTCCATGCCTGTATATAGCGGAATTTTTATGAGTATTTGTTCTAATTTCTGTCTCTTTTCTATAGCAGAACTGCTAAAGTCACGATAGCCAAGTGGTTGGTTGGTCGGAATTTCGAGTCAAGAGACCTGAGTTCGGTCCCCAGATGGCAGGCTCATACCAATGGGTTTTAAAAACTTATGTACGAAATATATCGTTGGCTTGGACATAAAGACGGCGACGGGCTCAATACCTGTCACAATGTCCCGAAAATATCTTCGGTGGAAGGTGGGTGGAAGTGACTTAATTGTCAAGACTAGACCTCTGTCTACCCCTGTATTAGGTATCGCGTAAAGATACTTATTTATTTATTTTTTTTAGAACTGCTATTCATATAGTTACATTTAAAATTAGTTCTTATGTTGTACTATATATCTTAATCTTTAAATTTATAAGAGACAACCTGAGAAATATACAGTAATCATTAATCTGTCTTGACTACACTACAGGTCTGTGTGGTTGCAGCGAAAGGAAATCCTTTCGTAAATACCAACCCTGTTCTTTTCCATTGGCTGTCCTAAGAGGCGACCAAGATTTGAACCTTGAAAATAAAATTGGCTACCCATAGAGGCAGGATAATCATCTCGAAAAATACAAGAGCTCACCAGTACCGGGCAGCGGTGTCCAAGGTGCGGGGTGTTTTGTACTGCGATCGCCAATCCGCTGGCCAAGTGTGGCGATTATGGAAAACGCTCTAGTATAGGAGAGGAGTATATTCAGTAGCCTCTAAAATCCGTTGTGATGGTGATGATGAATCCTTAACTTACTGAACACTTGTAAAATTCCTTCTTAAAACATTGAAGAAACAATGTGATAGACAAATTTATATCCTCTCTTTTAAGTAAAGGTCAAACTCACCCACATATGAAGTGTAGTTGAACATGGACAACTGTAACTCCTTGAGTTTCTTCTCATACTCATGCCGTTTCACTTCACTCTCTTTGTTCAACTTCTCTATGGCCAACTTCAACTCCTCGTCAACCGCTTTAGCCTGTTCTCCAGTCAACTTCTGCTCCTCTTTAGCAGCAAGAGCTTCCTTCTTTAGTTCTTGACGCGTAGCTGTTACTTGTACTTCACGCTTGCGTTCATTTATCTGAAATCGTAAATTAAAAAGTTTACATCTTTACGTGACCTGCAAGGTATCGCTACGATCGCTAATTCGCTTATTAAACTTGGCGATTTGGGCAAATCCTCTAATTGTTAGGGACATTATTTAAGTAATGCTAAAAATATTATTTATTCAGTTTTTTTTTTTTCAAATAAAAAATGTTTGCTAGATAATTGCATAGAAATTTATCATCTGTTTCCTTCAAGTACTTATCGTAAGAGGTGAAAATACTATCCGTATTGAAAATCGCATCGCATTATGATAATGGGCACCAAGATTTAGTTGACAAGTCAATTGGTCTTCGCTGACCAATTCACTTGCCAAGCGTGGCGATTATGATAAATCCTCCTTTTAAGAGGGGTACAAATGTAGTAAACAGCCTTTTTATAGACTGTTAATTTAGGGAGGGAATAAAAAACAATACACAATTGTCTCACCTGCAGCATTCGCAGTGATTGCCTTGCCATCTTAAACTCTTCGATCCTCTCCTCGGTGAGGTCGCGCACGCTCGCGAAGCTTAGTATTTGATTCATCAGACATTGAAGAATTGATAATTTTTCGTCTGGAATATGAACAAAAAAAATACTAACTTACAAACCTGTATACTATACATGGCGGCCTTTTGGATGAAGTGTGCAGTGTACTGTACTGTACTTAGCGGCAGTTCGGAGGAGTGTGCAGTGTACTGTACAGTACCTAGCGGCAGATCGGAGAAGTTTTTAGTGTATTATGCTGTACCTAGCTGCAGGTAGGCGAAGTGTCCAGTGTCCTTTACTGTACCTAGCGCCAGGTCTGCAAAGTTTGCATTATACTGAACCTAGTGGCAGGTCTGTCAGGTCAGGCAAAGTGTGTACTGTACTGTACCCTGTGGCAGGTCTGCAAAGTGTGCATTGTACTGTACTACACCTAGCGGCAGGTCTGTAAAGTGCGCAGTGTACTGTACTGTACTTAGCGGCAGTTCGGAGGAGTGTGCAGTGTACTGTACTGTACCTAGTGGCAGGTCAGCAAAGTGTGCAGTGTACTGTACTGTACCTAGTGGCAGGTCAGCAAAGTGTGCAGTGTACTGTACTGTACCTGGTGGCAGGTCTGCAAAGTGTGTACTGTACTGTACCCTGTGGCAGGTCTGCTAAGTGTGCATTGTACTGTACTACACCTAGCGGCAGGTCTGTAAAGTGCGCAGTGTACTGTACTGTACCTAGTGGCAGATTGGAGAAGTTTTAAGTGTATTATGCTGTACCTAGCTGCAGGTAGGCGAAGTTTCCAGTGTCCTTTACTGTACCTAGCGCCAGGTCTGCAAAGTTTGCATTATTCTGAACCTAGTGGCAGGTTTGCAAAGTGTGTACTGTACTATGCCCTGTGGCAGGTTTGCCAGTTTTGTGGAAAAGTGTGCATTGTACTGTACTGTAACTAGTGGCAGTTTCGCAAAGTGTGCAGTGTACTGTACTATACCTAGCGGCAGGTCTGTGAAGTGTGTACTGTACTGTACCTGGTGGCAGGTCAGCAAAGTGTGCAGTGTACTGTACTAAACCTAGCGGCAGGTCTGTGAAGTGTGTACTGTACTGTACCTGGTGGCAGGTCAGCAAAGTGTGCAGTGTACTGTACCATACCCAGCGGCAGGTCTGTGAAGTGTGTACTGTACTGTAACTAGTGGCAGTTTCGCAAAGTGTGCAGTGTACTGTACTATACCTAGCGGCAGGTCTGTGAAGTGTGTACTGTACTGTACCCAGTGGCAGGTCTGTGAAGTGTGTACTGTACTGTACTTAGCGGCAGTTCGGAGGAGTGTGCAGTGTACTGTACTATACCTAGCGGCAGGTCTGTGAAGTGTGTACTGTACTGTACCTGGTGGCAGGTCAGCAAAGTGTGCAGTGTACTGTACTATACCTAGCGGCAGGTCTGTGAAGTGTGTACTGTACTGTACTGTACCCAGTGGCAGGTCTGTGAAGTGTGTACTGTACTGTACCCAGTGGCAGGTCAGCAAAGCGTGCAGTGTACTGTACCATACCCAGCGGCAGGTGTGTGACGTGCGCAGTGTACTGTACTGTAACTAGTGGCAGTTTCGCAAAGTGTGCAGTGTACTGTACTATACCTAGCGGCAGGTCTGTGAAGTGTGTACTGTACTGTACCTGGTGGCAGGTCAGCAAAGTGTGCAGTGTACTGTACTATACCTAGCGGCAGGTGTGTGACGTGCGCAGTGTACTGTACTGTACCTAGCGGCAGATCGGCGACGTGCGCGGCGGCGAGGCGGCGCAGCGGGCGCGGGCGCGTGCGGCGCAGGTGCAGCGCGGGGTCGTCCGCGCCGCTGTACCCGCCGCGCTGCGCCGAGCGCCACGCCGCGCCGCGCCCGCCCCCCGTGCTGCCCGACGACAGCATGTGCAGCCTGCGAAAGCACACAGTTCACAACCTACTTAATAATTCTAAATCTTTCCACTGTTTTTATTGTTGCTGATTAATGTTTATTTTTTTTTTTTACTATTAGACAAGTCACGATAGCCGAGTTGTTGGGTGGTCGGAATTTCGAGTCGAGAGACCCGAGTTCGATCCCCAGGTGGCAGTACCAATGGGTTTTTCAAAAGCTTATGTACGAATATCGTTGGCTTGGACATAAAGACGGCGATTGGCTCACCACCTGTCACATTGTCCCGAAAATATCTTCGGTGCAAGGTGGGTCGAAGGGACTTAATTGTCTAGACTCGACCTCTGTCTACCCCTGTATTGGGAATTGCGTGAAGATATTTTTTTTTATTTATTTTTTTATATATATTAGACAAATGTTATATTTTCGAAATACATTGTAGAATATAATGAGTCCTTAAGGTAAATTAAAGAAATGGGCCGTGATGGAAAGGGGCCTGTGGAAAAGTGGTCAATTATGTCAAAGTCTAACCTATATTTTTTTCTATTAAATATTTCATGTTCCACGCACAATGAGAATCCGGGGAGAGATCAGAAAAAACACCCATAGATATTGTTAAAGCATATATGATACTGACCGTAATACTTCACTGACTGTGGTGGGGTCTAGTGGTAACTTGCTGAGAGGAGTACCAAGATACGTCTGAGACCATTTACTAGCTTTTGTTGCAAGCTCTATAGCCTTTGACACACCAATATCACTCTCAAGCTCGGTGTCCTCTGCAAAAAACAACCCTTTTTTTTACATACATACATATCATCACGCCTCTTTCCCGTAGGGGTAGGCAGAGACCACTTCTTTTCACTTGCTACGATCCTTACATACTTGTTTCGCTTCGTCCACTTTCATTATTCCCTTCATACATTCTCTTCGATTCAGGGTACTCTTGACCTGGCCTTTTTTCAGGACGTCCCTGATTTGGTCTTGAAACGTCCGCCTAGGTCTTCCCCTTCCTACACTTCCATTCACACTCGCCTTATATGCTTTTTTCGTCAATCGTTCTTCATTCATTCTCTCGACATGGCCAAACCATCTCAGCATACCTTTCTCAATTTTAGTCACTACATCTTCTTTCAGACCACAACATTTCCTTATTTCACCATTCCTTATCCTGTCGCTCAGTTTAACTCCTAACATACTTCTTAATGCTCTCATCTCAACTGCATTTACTCTGCTTTCATGTTTCTTCTGCCATACCCAACTTTCACTTCCGTACATGAGTGTCGGAACCTAAACCCCCCTATGCACAGCCAAACGAGCCTTGTTAGACACCATCCGACTGCTCATAAAGGAGTGCAAAGCTCCATTCACCACGTTTCCTGCATTCACTTTTCTTTCAATATCACTATCACAATTTCCATCTCTTGTGAACTTTGAACCCAGATACACAAACTCATTCACCTGTTCAATTTGTTCATCTCCAATCACTATATTGCAGTCTGTCATGACCTCATCTCTTTCAAACACCATTACTTTCGTCTTCTTTACATTCATCTTCATCCCCTTTCTAACAAAAGCTTCGCTCATAACAGTTACCATCTCCTGCAACTCCTTGGCTGAAGACGCAAGTAATACTTGATCATCAGCATAGAGAAAACATTTGACGAGTAACTCATTCTTTTATATCATACTTAATTCAAACTGTAATAAGGATGATATGAGAGGAACATGCCACCCCCTTTCTTCACATAGTTAAGACTCTATGTAAGTAACTAAGTGAAAATCTTTGAAAGTATGAATGACTTACTTCATATAGCGAAATAACCATTTTGAAAATTGCCAAGCTGTTAAAATAATGTAAAATAACTAGGAATTAAGAGGAAATGAGAAAAGGAAAAGAAGATGAAGAATGAAAACACTCACCTGTGGACTCCTGAATGGCACCACCCTCATTGTACTCCTCAGCTTCATCTTCTTGAAGAGTAAATATTGTTGAGAGGAACATTTGCACCAGGTCACTGAACACACCGGCATGTTCCTTCAACGTCAAGGATTTTCTAAACAACTCCAGATCAAAGTCATTGTGAAACACATCCTTAACTTTTACAATGTCACTGTACATGTGAACAAACTCCAGTACTGAGAGAAAATCTCCGAAATGTTTATGCGGTATCCCTTCAACTAACACTGGTGTGGCTTTGGGTATTTCCTGTAAGAGACATGTTTATTTTTACAAAACTGTTATTGTTAAAACAGAATAAAGTGATCTTAACACAATAAGTAATAAAGTTACATTGTGATGGTAATAAAAAATAAATATATGTTTAATACACTATAATGAAATATAATACTTGAGACTGAAATTTTTTAATGACTATGTATACTAACTTGTCCAAACATTCAAACTAATACTTTTATGTCCATTAACTTACCTTATGGTCCTCTAAATCCTGATCTTCCTTGATCTTCTGCCACTCTTTGAGGTGTGCTTGTAATTGCGCATTCTTCTCCTTCTTTTTAGCTTTCTCCTCTTCTTTGCGCTGACGCATCTGATCCTCGGCTCGTCGCATTTTTTCAGCCAAATCCTGTGCATTTTTCTTAGCGGCAGGGTCAATAGGTGGTTTGGGTTTTGATAATGCTGTTTGTAAGTAAAAGACAGTTATGGAATAAATTTTATTTATATATAGTTATATTATTGCATATAGATTTATATATTTTAAGCAGTTCAACCAATAACTAATTGGCTTCATTGTAATATTATTGAAAATATGCATGGAAATAATCATAAAAAATTAACAATAAATATACCTTCAGATTTATCAGTCTTTTTAAGAAATTTGTCCATAGATTCCTGTCTCCCCTTTTTATCAGGGCTGACTTTTTTCAGAGACTTGCTAAGTTTAGATGCAGAGCCAGGCTTGGTGAAACTCTTTGATGCCGCAGGCGAAAAGCTACTTTTCAACAGTTTCTTGGATGCTTCAAATACTGGAGGGCTACCAGTAAATATCTGCTCAAAATTTACTTTGTTGATGTTATATCTGTCTATTGCAGATGTCTAAAAGTAAAATTATAGTTACATTAAAATATAAATAAACATAGACTAAAATTTTTTTTAAAGTAATTGTTTTTTTTTATTTACCTTTATAGTGATAACACCTCCAGGACCTTGTTCAACAAACTGTTTGAGAAATAGTCGATTTTTATCACGCGAATAGATGCCCTTACGTCGACGCACTCTATCATATGGAGCAGTACCAATCTGTCCTGCAGCAGTCTGTTCTGACTCTTCAAACTGTTCAACTTCATAACAATATGATGATGCTGGGAGAGTTGTTGTACTGTAGTATAAAAGAGTATTTGTCAACAAATTTCAAAAAGCTTGAAGATAACAAAAATAAAAGAGAAGAACTTCCATTCAACAAATGAAGAATCCTGACAAATTTCGCATATTTTCATTTAATTCTAGCATTATCAAAAAGAAGAATTAATATTAAAAGTAATTGTAATGATATAAGGTTGTATCCAATGACACTTTCATTAATTTGTTAAATTTTTAGTATTAAATACATTTAAATATGAGAGCATTCCTATAAGACTTTCCTTATAAATTTAAATCCAAAAATGGCATAATTATGCCACTTTAAGTTTTGTTAATAATTTATTAACAAATGAAAAAGGATAAATAATGTGTAGCAAAAACATGTAAATCAATCCAAGTTCAATCCAAGTTTTTATGTATTTAAAATATTAATTAAAGATACATAAATAGATAAGTAATTATTCTAAGAGACAAAAACAGGTGACTAATCAAAATAAACTTAACTCATTATGAAACAAATATTACAACTTTTTAGCAAACAAAAGAAATTAAGTATTATTAAAACTTAAATGCTTTTTCTTCTCCATTAGAGGAACCTCATTAAAAAACAGTGGCAAAACTCATTGAAAATTATGAATAAAAGAAATTAAAGGCTTCAATTTTGAATTTTTTCTATTGATTTCCTATTCTGTTGTATTATAAATTAAAACAATTTTATAAATATTGATCACAATAAAAATTGAAAATTTTTTGTACAGAATTTTTCACTATATTTTCTTACATTTGTTTTAAGTCAAGCACAAAAAAAAATGTTAAAGTAATTCATAATAATCTATTGCAATAATTATAATATATTCTTGATCTTTAAATTTCTTAAAAAAAAAACCTTTAAATTACTCTTACTTACTAATACTCAGCTATGAAATATTGATTAACTGTCAGTACATTAAAATTGTTCATCACATTATAACATTGCAGTCAATAATTGTATGCAAGTAACATCTAAATAAATTCTATTTTATAATGGATAAATAAACAATTATTAAAAATTAATCCCTATTTTAACTTTGGAGTAGTAACAGGAAATATACTACTGATTTAATTTCAAAGTAAACAATCATTGGTACTTTACCTTCCTGGATGTTGTTTCTGTGCAGTCACAGACAAGATATGAGCTTCTCGCCATAAATCACCTTCAAGGCATGCTTCAACTGACTCTCCCACGAAGTATCTTTCTCTAACAAAATTAAAAACATCTTCTGACATTTCAGCAAAAGAACTTCTCTTGGTTTTTGCTGCTAAGTACAGAATTGGTATGCGGAGTTCCATAGGGAAATCTTTTAAAGACTTCTTTGCAGCTTTCTCACTTTCCAATGCCTCTGCATATGTCAAATTATTCTTTCCAGTCATCTCACAGGACCACACCATGGAATTAACCAGTATAATTCTTTCACAGTATTCCCTTGAAAATAGATACATAAGAAAATTGTAATAAAAATTGTAAAATTATGACTTAAATAAACGAAAGGGTGACACATATGTCACGCTAGCGTTAATAAAAGAGCAGCGGCGCGGAAGCAATGTCAACGGTCTCTCTAAACCGAAGTAATGTTCTTTAATTCACGATAAACACAAGAAATGCGCGAAAAAATTCTAATCTATTAAACTCACTCATAGTCCTTGAATATCTCGTCGGTGATCTCGCAATGGAAGACTTCGTCATCGTCGCGAAGGTACTCAGACACCGACGATTTCTCAAAGGCTTTTCTTTTCAAGAGAGGCATGTTTAAGTTCGCGGGTCACTTAGGTGCGAATAGGAGTTTCAATATGATTTAAAATAGCACTTCAGCCGTTTAACACTTTGTGCCGTGCGGCGCATTGATAATCGTAATCTTTAAAATAGAGCACTAGAAAATTAATAACATTTATCAAGATTACTACAAGAAAATGTTGCGTGGTTTCGGTTGACAAGCCAAAAAACGGCGCGCTGGGCGCTTCTTTTTACGCCAGAAACATATGAACTGTGTTGATATGGTTATTGAAATCTACCCTTTGGTAGATATTTCTTGGAAGTTATTTCTATTAATGCGATTATTTTTTTATTTTGAACAGACTTCATAAGTAGGAGAAAATTTATTATTTTATTGTAAACGAAATTTGAAGATCACCACCACTTTCCTTGCCCTCCATAGCAGAGGTAAAATCGCGGTGGCCTTGCTCCCTATGCACCGCGTCTCTAGCGGTTGTCGCACCGCTGATGCAGATGAGGTGGGTCGCGGGATGATAAGTGTTTAATTATTGCGATCATCTAACTACTCGGTTATCGTGATTTTTTATTAAATTTTTTCTTTAAATTAAATTCTCCATTTTTTGTATGAATACAAAACAGTGAAGGATATCTTTCAGAGCCTCACTTATTATTTATTAATCTAAATTAAATATTCTAATAAGCACTACGAGGTGTCAGAATGTGGTGCCGTAATAACTAAATAATAGGTACTATTGAATTACAAATTTACCAACATTTAGCGCCGAAATCAAGCACATCAATAAATGGTACTCATTAGAACATTTTATTTAAATGAATCCCAGAGGTGCCTAAGTCACGATAGCCGAGTTGTTGGGTGGTCGGAATTTCGAGTCGAGAGACCCGAGTTCGATCCCCAGGTGGCAGTACCAATGAGTTTTTCAAAAGCTTATGTACGAATATCGTTGGCTTGGACATAAAGACGGCGATTGGCTCACCACCTGTCACATTGTCCCGAAAATATCTTCGGTGCAAGGTGGGTCGAAGGGACTTAATTGTCTAGACTCGACCTCTGTCTACCCCTGTATTGGGAATTGCGTGAAGACATAATCCCAGAGGTCTAGACAACTAAGCCGTTTCCACCCACTTTCCCCCGAAGATATTTTTGGGACAACATGACAGGTGGTGCGCCCGTCGCCGTCTTATTGTCCAAGCCAACGACATATTTCGTACATAAGGTTTTCAGTCACGACAAGTAAGTTTATGTCACGATAGCCGAGTTGTTGGGTGGTCGGAATTTTGAGTCAAGAGACCTGAGTTCGATCCCCAGGTGGCAGGCTCGTACCAATGGGTTTTTCAAAAACTTATGTACGAATTATATCGTCGGCTTGGACATAAAGACGGCGACGGGCTCACTACCTGTCACGTCCCGAAAATATCTTCGGTGGAAGGTGGGTCGAAGGGACTTAATTGTCTAGACTAGACCTCTGTCTTTCCCTGCATTGGGAATTGCGTGAAGATATTTATATTATTTATTTATAATGGTATTGAAAATGGCCGACTGCAAATGAACTAAGTCCAATCTAAGTAGATTATTTATTCATCGTAAGACCTGGCTCTCTATTATTTTAAAATTAAACACAGTGTTTTTTTAAAATTAAAAAAGTCACGATAGCCGAGTTGTTGGGTGGTCGGAATTTCGAGTCGAGAGTCCCGAGTTCGGTCTCCAGGTGGCAGTACCAATGAGTTTTTCAAAAACTTATATACGAATTTCATCGTTGGCTTGGACATAAAGGCGGCGATTGGCTCACCACCTGTCACGTTGTCCCGAAAATATCTTCGGTGGAAGGTGGGTCAAAGGGACTTAATTGTCTAGACTTGACCTCTGTCTACCCCTGTATTGGGAATTGCGTGAAGATATTTATTTTATTTATAATTGCAAATGAACTCTAATTTTGCTATTACTTTACCCCCGCTACGCTTTACTTGGGTTCATTACTATGATCCGACCGATTAAAAGTTATTAAAATTTTGTTATAGTAATATTATTTTCAATATTGATGCGTTCATAAATTAGTTTTGCTATTGGAATTGCATCATTAAAAAATTATTAACATTAAACATGAAATAGGGACATACCATCTAACAAAATAATATGACACAGTTATGAAATGTCAAATTAAATAACAGATGATTTATGTTCAATACATTCTTGTAGTTTGTTGCGGTAAATAAAATATTTATATGTTAATTTTAATTAAATGAGGGTTACATACATAACGTATTTAATTTAATTATAAAAAATGCCTAAAGAGCAGTACCGTGAAACTTATGTAGGGCGCAAGATGTAAGTTAGGTTATGTTTACATATTTTCGTTGAATATATTCCATTGATAAATAAATGATTTTCAGTGTTACGTTTAGTCATGTTGACTATTTTTTATATATTTCTTACCTTCTGATCTAATATTTCTTTCGCAATGATTTCAGTTCACACGTTACATTTAATGTCGATAGTGCTTCGAATATTCAACAGGCAGCTCACATTCAAGTAATTACAAAGAATTTGTATGCACAAGATGGACAAAGAACTCCAGCTGCTTACGGTGTACTCGACAGGCGAATGGTAATCTCCATAATAATGAAGACGAGTAGATAAACATTTTATAGTTCAATGTGATTAAGTATGTATTAGAATTATATGCAGTCAGGTCTTTTTTTATCGGATTGAAAATATCCTACCTCACGTTAAGGGGCTAAAAACTGCAGTGGATAGAGAGTGAGAGAGGCAAACTACATCATAGGCATTTACTTATAATTTACCTATAAATATCTTCACGCAATTCCCAATACAGGGGTAGACAGAGGTCTAGTCTAGACAAGTAAGTTTGAACTTAGGAAATTAGGATTGAACTCGGATGTCTAGATTCGAAATTCCGACCACCCAAACACTCGGCTATCATGACTGTTTATGATAAAATGATAATTAACCTATTTAATTTTTCTAATCCTTTTATGCTTAATTCTGTGCTTCATATTTTGACAGGGCACTAATCAAAAAGATGCCAATTGTGAAACCTGTGGCCTGGGGTTGGCGGAGTGTGTGGGCCACTATGGCTACATAGAGTTGGCATTGCCTGTGTTCCATGTTGGGTATTTTCGTTCTATCATTACAATACTACAGACAATATGTAAGGTAAGCATCCAGATTTCATCTTTATTATTGACACCTTTAACCAGTCTCCTATGAGTGCCTAGCTACCTTTATCACACATAATTGTGAACATTTTTCTTATAACAGTATCTTTTCAGTATGTTATGTATATTTTAAGAATATTTCTGAATAATCTTTTCAGTTTACTCAGAAATATTCAAAAAACGGATGTATGTTTTAAGAGTATGTATTGAAATATGTTCCATGTATGATTGAAGTGTTTACTAGAATTTTGTAAAGAAAATTAGTATTTTTAATACTTTATTGATTTTGGGTAAAGTGTAGTGCTAAATATATTCTAGGTGTTTGTTTTTATATGCCACAGGTCTTGCTTGTTATTCCAGTTAACAAGGAATGATAAAAAAGTGATGAAACTAAACCTAACCTAACTCATGTGTTTGATGTTATGGTTATGTTCATTATAATGATGACTATATTGAGTTAAAGTAGCTAATAAATGAGGGAACTGAAAAAAATATTTTTTATGCTCTGAAATCATAATTTGTTGATATTTGTTGACAAATTTAAAAGTAAATAAATAAATAAATATCTTCACGCCATTCCCAATACAGGGGTAGACAGAGGTCTAGTCTAGACATTTAAGTCCCTTCGACCCACCTTCCACCGAAGATATTTTCGGGACAACGTGACAGGTGGTGAGCCCGTCGCCGTCATTATGTCCAAGCCAACGATATGAATCGTACATAGATTTTGAAAAAACCCATTGGTACGAGCCTGCCACCGATCGAACTCGTGTCCCTCGACTCGAAATTCCAACCACGCTTCTACTCAGCTATCGTGATTTAATTTAAAAGTAATAACTCCATTCAGTCACGATAGCCGAGTGGTTGGGTGGTCGGAATTTCGAGTCAATAGACCCGAGATCGATCCCCAGTTGGTAGGCTCGTACCAATGGGTTTTTCAAAAACTTATGTACGAATATCGTTGGCTTGGACATAAAGACGGCGACGGGCTCACCACCTGTCACGTTGTCCCGAAAATATCTTCGGTGGAAGGTGGGTCGAAGGGAGTTAATTGTCTAGACCAGACCTTTGTCTACCCCTGTATTGGGAATTGCGTGAAGATAACTCCATTCAGTCACGATAGCCGAGTTGTTGGGTGGTCGGAATTTTGAGTCAAGAGACCTGAGTTCGATCCCCAGGTGGCAGGCTCGTACCAATGGGTTTTTCAAAACTTATGTACGAATATCGTTGGCTTGGACATAAAGACGGCGACGGGCTCACCACCTGTCACGTTGTCCCGAAAATATCTTCGGTGGAAGGTGGGTCGAAGGGACTTAATTGTCTAGACTAGACCTCTGTCTACCCCTGTATTGGGAATTGCGTGAAGATAACTCCATTCAGTCACGATAGCCGAGTTGTTGGGTGGTCGGAATTTTGAGTCAAGAGACCTGAGTTCGATCCCCAGGTGGCAGTACCAATGAGTTTTTCAAAACTTATGTACGAATATCGTTGGCTTGGACATAAAGACGGCGACGGGCTCACCACCTGTCACGTTGTCCCGAAAATATCTTCGGTGGAAGGTGGGTCGAAGGGACTTAATTGTCTAGACTAGACCTCTGTCTACCCCTGTATTGGGAATTGCGTGAAGATAACTCCATTCAGTCACGATAGCCGAGTTGTTGGGTGGTCGGAATTTTGAGTCAAGAGACCTGAGTTCGATCCCCAGGTGGCAGTACCAATGAGTTTTTCAAAACTTATGTACGAATATCGTTGGCTTGGACATAAAGACGGCGACGGGCTCACCACCTGTCACGTTGTCCCGAAAATATCTTCGGTGGAAGGTGGGTCGAAGGGACTTAATTGTCTAGACTAGACCTCTGTCTACCCCTGTATTGGGAATTGCGTGAAGATAACTCCATTCAGTCACGATAGCCGAGTTGTTGGGTGGTCGGAATTTTGAGTCAAGAGACCTGAGTTCGATCCCCAGGTGGCAGGCTCGTACCAATGGGTTTTTCAAAACTTATGTACGAATATCGTTGGCTTGGACATAAAGACGGCGACGGGCTCACCACCTGTCACGTTGTCCTGAAAATATCTTCGGTGGAAGGTGGGTCGAAGGGACTTAATTGTCTAGACTAGACCTCTGTCTACCCCTGTATTGGGAATTGCGTGAAGATAACTCCATTCAGTCACGATAGCCGAGTTGTTGGGTGGTCGGAATTTTGAGTCAAGAGACCTGAGTTCGATCCCCAGGTGGCAGTACCAATGAGTTTTTCAAAACTTATGTACGAATATCGTTGGCTTGGACATAAAGACGGCGACGGGCTCACCACCTGTCACGTTGTCCCGAAAATATCTTCGGTGGAAGGTGGGTCGAAGGGACTTAATTGTCTAGACTAGACCTCTGTCTACCCCTGTATTGGGAATTGCGTGAAGATATTTATATTATTTATTTATAATTGCAAATGAACTCTAATTTTGCTATTATTTTGCATTCTGCTACGCTTTACTTGGGTTCATTACTATGATCCGACCGATTAAAAGTTATTAAAATTTTGTTATAGTAATATTATTTTCAATATTGATGCGTTCATAAATTAGTTTTGCTATTGGAATTGCATCATTAAAAATTATTAACATTAAACATGAAATAGGACATACCATCTAACAAAATAATATGACACAGTTATGAAATGTCAAATTAAATAACAGATGATTTATGTTCAATACATTCTTGTAGTTTGTTGCGGTAAATAAAATATTTATATGTTAATTTTAATTAAATGAGGGTTACATACATAACGTATTTAATTTAATTATAAAAAATGCCTAAAGAGCAGTACCGTGAAACTTATGTAGGGCGCAAGATGTAAGTTAGGTTATGTTTACATATTTTCGTTGAATATATTCCATTGATAAATAAATGATTTTCAGTGTTACGTTTAGTCATGTTGACTATTTTTTATATATTTCTTACCTTCTGATCTAATATTTCTTTCGCAATGATTTCAGTTCACACGTTACATTTAATGTCGATAGTGCTTCGAATATTCAACAGGCAGCTCACATTCAAGTAATTACAAAGAATTTGTATGCACAAGATGGACAAAGAACTCCAGCTGCTTACGGTGTACTCGACAGGCGAATGGTAATCTCCATAATAATGAAGACGAGTAGATAAACATTTTATAGTTCAATGTGATTAAGTATGTATTAGAATTATATGCAGTCAGGTCTTTTTTTATCGGATTGAAAATATCCTACCTCACGTTAAGGGGCTAAAAACTGCAGTGGATAGAGAGTGAGAGAGGCAAACTACATCATAGGCATTTACTTATAATTTACCTATAAATATCTTCACGCAATTCCCAATACAGGGGTAGACAGAGGTCTAGTCTAGACATTTAAGTCCCTTCGACCCACCTTCCACCGAAGATATTTTCGGGACAACGTGACAGGTGGTGAGCCCGTCGCCGTCTTATTGTCTAAGCCAACGATATGAATCGATAGATTTTGAAAATTTGATTGGTGGTCGGAAGCCACCCAGATCGTAACTTGTCTTCGACTCGAAATTCCAACCACGCTTCTACTCAGCTATCGTGATTTAATTTAAAAGTAATAACTCCATTCAGTCACGATAGCCGAGTTGTTGGGTGGTCGGAATTTCGAGTCGAGAGTCCCGGAGTTCGGTCTCCAGGTGGCAGTACCAATGAGTTTTTCAAAACTTATATACGAATTTCATCGTTGGCTTGACATAAAGACGGCGACGGGCTCACCACCTGTCACGTTGTCCTGAAAATATCTTCGGTGGAAGGTGGTCGAAGGGACTTAATTGTCTAGACTAGACCTCTGTCTACCCCTGTATTGGGAATTGCGTGAAGATAACTCCATTCAGCTTGATATAAATACAAGCTCCATTACAAAATTAATGAATATGCAAAATTCAACAGGAGTGCGCAAAGGTAATGTTGCCGGAGAAGTTGAAGAAGTCCTTCCGAAGAAAATTTATTAACCCAGAATTGTCATATTTGCACAAGAAAACTCTGCGGGCAGCTGTACTGAAGAAAGCGAAAACCTGTACTAAATGCCCTTACTGTGACTCACTAAATGGCATTGTTAAAAAAAGCTCAGCCGGTATACTAAAGATCATACATGACAAGTACAGAACTAAGAAGCCTACCGACCCGATCGTCCAGAATGTTCTGAAGAACTTTCACGAGGCTAAGGAGTCTAATAAGGAGCTAGCTACGATGATTAACAGCGGATTAATAATTGAGATGAGTCCATTAGAGGTATGTGCGTTCATAAATTAGTTTTGCTATTGGAATTGCATCATTAAAAATTATTAACATTAAACATGAAATAGGACATACCATCTAACAAAATAATATGACACAGTTATGAAATGTCAAATTAAATAACAGATGATTTATGTTCAATACATTCTTGTAGTTTGTTGCGGTAAATAAAATATTTATATGTTAATTTTAATTAAATGAGGGTTACATACATAACGTATTTAATTTAATTATAAAAATGCCTAAAGAGCAGTACCGTGAAACTTATGTAGGGCGCAAGATGTGTTAGGTTATGTTTTTGCTATTATTTTACCCTCGCTACGCTTTTAATGGGTTCATTACTATGATCCGACCGATTAAAAGTTATTAAAATTTTGTTATAGTAATATTATTTTCAATATTGATGCGTTCATAAATTAGTTTTGCTATTGGAATTGCATCATTAAAAATTATTAACATTAAACATGAAATAGGACATACCATCTAACAAAATAATATGACACAGTTATGAAATGTCAAATTAAATAACAGATGATTTATGTTCAATACATTCTTGTAGTTTGTTGCGGTAAATAAAATATTTATATGTTAATTTTAATTAAATGAGGGTTACATACATAACGTATTTAATTTAATTATAAAAATGCCTAAAGAGCAGTACCGTGAAACTTATGTAGGGCGCAAGATGTGTTAGGTTATGTTTTTGCTATTATTTTACCCTCGCTACGCTTTTAATGGGTTCATTACTATGATCCGACCGATTAAAAGTTATTAAAATTTTGTTATAGTAATATTATTTTCAATATTGATGCGTTCATAAATTAGTTTTGCTATTGGAATTGCATCATTAAAAATTATTAACATTAAACATGAAATAGGACATACCATCTAACAAAATAATATGACACAGTTATGAAATGTCAAATTAAATAACAGATGATTTATGTTCAATACATTCTTGTAGTTTGTTGCGGTAAATAAAATATTTATATGTTAATTTTAATTAAATGAGGGTTACATACATAACGTATTTAATTTAATTATAAAAATGCCTAAAGAGCAGTACCGTGAAACTTATGTAGGGCGCAAGATGTGTTAGGTTATGTTTACATATTTTCGTTGAATATATTCCATTGATAAATAAATGATTTTCAGTGTTACGTTTAGTCATGTTGACTATTTTTATATATTTCTTACCTTCTGATCTAATATTTCTTTCGCAATGATTTCAGTTCACACGTTACATTTAATGTCGATAGTGCTTCGAATATTCAACAGGCAGCTCACATTCAAGTAATTACAAAGAATTTGTATGCACAAGATGGACAAAGAACTCCAGCTGCTTACGGTGTACTCGACAGGCGAATGGTAATTCCATAATAATGAAGACGAGTAGATAAACATTTTATAGTTCAATGTGATTAAGTATGTATTAGAATTATATGCAGTCAGGTCTTTTATCGGATTGAAAATATCCTACCTCACGTTAAGGGGCTAAAAACTGCAGTGGATAGAGAGTGAGAGAGGCAACCACATCATAGGCATTTACTTATAATTTACCTATAAATATCTTCACGCAATTCCCAATACAGGGTAGACAGAGGTCTAGTCTAGACAAGTAAGTTTGAACTTAGGAAATTAGGATTGAACTCGGATGTCTAGATTCGAAATCTGACCACCCAAACACTGCTATCATGACTGTTTATGATAAAATGATAATTAACCTATTTAATTTTTCTAATCCTTTTATGCTTAATTCTGTGCTTCATATTTTGACAGGGCACTAATCAAAAGATGCCAATTGTGAAACCTGTGGCCTGGGGTTGGCGGAGTGTGGGCCACTATGGCTACATAGAGTTGGCATTGCCTGTGTTCCATGTTGGGTATTTTCGTTCTATCATTACAATACTACAGACAATATGTAAGGTAAGCATCCAGATTTCATCTTTATTATTGACACCTTTAACCAGTCTCCTATGAGTGCCTAGCTACCTTTATCACACATAATTGTGAACATTTTTCTTATAACAGTATCTTTTCAGTATGTTATGTATATTTTAAGAATATTTCTGAATAATCTTTTCAGTTTACTCAGAAATATTCAAAAAACGGATGTATGTTTTAAGAGTATGTATTGAAATATGTTCCATGTATGATTGAAGTGTTTACTAGAATTTTGTAAAGAAAATTAGTATTTTTAATACTTTATTGATTTTGGGTAAAGTGTAGTGCTAAATATATTCTAGGTGTTTGTTTTTATATGCCACAGGTCTTGCTTGTTATTCCAGTTAACAAGGAATGATAAAAAAGTGATGAAACTAAACCTAACCTAACTCATGTGTTTGATGTTATGGTTATGTTCATTATAATGATGACTATATTGAGTTAAAGTAGCTAATAAATGAGGGAACTGAAAAAAATATTTTTTATGCTCTGAAATCATAATTTGTTGATATTTGTTGACAAATTTAAAAGTAAATAAATAAATAAATAAATAAATAAATAAATAAATAAATAAATAAATAAATAAATAAATAAATAAATAAATATCTTCACGCCATTCCCAATACAGGGGTAGACAGAGGTCTAGTCTAGACATTTAAGTCCCTTCGACCCACCTTCCACCGAAGATATTTTCGGGACAACGTGACAGGTGGTGAGCCCGTCGCCGTCATTATGTCCAAGCCAACGATATGAATCGTACATAGATTTTGAAAAAACCCATTGGTACGAGCCTGCCACCTAGGGATCGAACTCGGGTCCCTCGACTCGAAATTCCAACCACGCTTCTACTCAGCTATCGTGATTTAATTTAAAAGTAATAACTCCATTCAGTCACGATAGCCGAGTGGTTGGGTGGTCGGAATTTCGAGTCAATAGACCCGAGATCGATCCCCAGTTGGTAGGCTCGTACCAATGGGTTTTTCAAAAACTTATGTACGAATATCGTTGGCTTGGACATAAAGACGGCGACGGGCTCACCACCTGTCACGTTGTCCCGAAAATATCTTCGGTGGAAGGTGGGTCGAAGGGACTTAAATGTCTAGACTAGACCTCTGTCTACCCCTGTATTGGGAATTGCGTGAAGATAACTCCATTCAGCTTGATATAAATACAAGCTCCATTACAAAATTAATGAATATGCAAAATTCAACAGGAGTGCGCAAAGGTAATGTTGCCGGAGAAGTTGAAGAAGTCCTTCCGAAGAAAATTTATTAACCCAGAATTGTCATATTTGCACAAGAAAACTCTGCGGGCAGCTGTACTGAAGAAAGCGAAAACCTGTACTAAATGCCCTTACTGTGACTCACTAAATGGCATTGTTAAAAAAAGCTCAGCCGGTATACTAAAGATCATACATGACAAGTACAGAACTAAGAAGCCTACCGACCCGATCGTCCAGAATGTTCTGAAGAACTTTCACGAGGCTAAGGAGTCTAATAAGGAGCTAGCTACGATGATTAACAGCGGATTAATAATTGAGATGAGTCCATTAGAGGTATGTGCTTTTTATAAAGGTTTTTGTACGATTCTAACCAAAGTTTTTTTTAAAACATGTACATTAAGATACATATATACATAAGGACTTCACATACATTGCCCCGATCCCAATGTAAGACGCTAAAGCACCTGTGGTATAGGAATCAAAAACAACGAATGCACCACAAACACCCAGACCCGAGAAAATGTTGAAAAAGTGTTTTTTCTACATTGATCCGACCGGGAATCAAACCCGGGACCTCGATATAGTGACACCTTGAAAACAGGTGTTTACGCTACTCGTCCACAGAGGTCGTCAAAGTTCTTACTGAAACACGAAAATTTTTAATGACAAATGAATTTATGTTTGCAAGTTGAATAAATGAAATTAGTTAAGGCAACAATTTTCAAATATAATATAAATTGTTTGAACAAATCCTGGCTGTGGCCTCTTATTATCAAGTAGTTTTTTGGAGGATACAATTCAATTTTATTCTGACCTTAAAGACTTGTATACTTTTGTTCTAGGTGCTGAATCTATTCCGTCGCATTCCCGATGAAGACATTCCACTGCTGGGTATGAACGTGAAGGCCTGTCGTCCCGAGGATCTAATCCTGACCCGGTTGCCTGTCCCCCCGCTTTGCATTCGACCGAGTGTTGTCTCCGATATCAAAGCCGGCACGTACGTAGTTATATGTATAAATAAATAGTTTTATCCATGAAAATGCAATCATATACCGATAAAAGAAGATATCTTCATGCCATTCCCAATTCAGGAGTACACAGAGGTCTAGTCTAGACAATTAAGTTCCTTCGACCCACCTTCCACCGAAGATATTTTCGGGACAACGTGACAGGTGGTGAGCCCGTCGCCGTCTTTACGTCCAAGCTAACGATAGAATTTGTACATAACAATACAAATAAATAAATAAAATAAGTTTTAGAAAAACCCATTGGTACAAGCCTGCCACTCTCGTACCAATGGATCTACCTGGGATCGAACTCGGGTCTCTCGACTCGAAATCCGATCACCCAACCACTCTGCTATCGTGATTTTTAACGTAGTTTTATGTACAAGAATGTTATCGGATGCCGACAGATGACGCGGTAATCTTCTCGAAAAATACCAGAACGAAATTCCGCAGACCTGTGAGGTGCAAAGTGTCTAAGGTGCAAAGTGTCTGGTACTCTGATCGCCAATCCGCTTGCCAAGCGTTA